>JANIWN010000109.1:0-30828 GCA_030555635.1 Sugiyamaella neomexicana | reverse complement strand
TTTCTGTACACTAACAACATTTCTAGGGTCAGATTGAACTCACTGCCAAGAGAAGAAACGAGTCTTTATGGAGGTGATCTATATCGTTATATAAATAAACATATTACTATTTTGCACGAATACCATTCTACTACCACATTCATAAGTTCTGCTACCTTTTCTAAAGCCACGAGCAGGCAGTCGAATCGCAGAAAAAGGTTCAAAGTCAAGATGGTCTATGCGAGTATTATTTTAAAATGTGCTATGTATATATAGATTAAGACTATTTTCTATACCACATTCTAGTGATTTTCTGATTTCTCATCTTCTTTTGTAATTGAAACACCCCGTACATGAGAGCCTCCGAGGTCGGCGGACAACCCGGCACGTACACATCAACAGGCACAATACGATCGCATCCTCGCACAACAGAGTATGAATAATGATAATAGCCACCTCCATTGGCACAGGAACCCATGGAGATAACCCACCTGGGCTCGGGCATTTGATCGTAGACCTGGCGCAGAGCAGGAGCCATTTTATTGGTCAGAGTTCCAGCCACAATCATGATATCCGACTGTCGAGGAGAAGCACGGAAAATAATTCCCAAACGATCCTGATCATAACGAGGAGCAGACACGTGCATCATTTCCACGGCACAACAAGCTAGACCGAACGTCACGGGCCAGAACGAGCCCTGACGAGCCCAATTGGCAATTCCATCAAGAGATGTCAAGGCATAATCGATAGCACTGCTTGGTTTCTGTTGTGATGGTAACGGGTAGTCAGTAGGCATGCCTTCAGGTTTCTGTAAGAATTTAGGAATGCCCTGTGTAGAGGCGTATCTGATGGCCGGAATGGACCTTAGTGGAGCTCCAGCCATAGCCGAAGCTCTATAGAGGTTTCTAGTAAACATTATTGTGGATGTTAAGATGCGTGAACCAGCGCGTCGGAATCGACACTATAGTAGTAAAAAAAATGTCAAATGTCCGTTTGATTGGATGAACAATGAGTGAATCCGTCAACTCAGCAAGGTTTCCACTTTAACCGCTCTATGTTGATTACTCAGCTTCTAACTGAACTGTCTTTTTCTAAAGTCTGTCTTTGATTGTGTTTGTCCAGCATCAACTCGGACTTGTCGCTTGTCGCTTCTTCACAACCAGAATATTTCATGCCCATCCTTAATATTGAAACAATTTCTATTGGCTGCTAGACTTGCACATACGGCTCGAGGTCTTGTAATGCGGCCAAGTTGCCGCACACGCCGCACTCTCTTCCTGATTCGATTCTCAGTTAGGCATTTAGTCTTTATATATATTCCGTCAGATTCGGTCCTTTTATAAAGACCCTGATCTGGATGCTAAGCTATATAGTCTATGGCCAAAGACAGATGAAAGAAATAATATTTAGTACGTAAATGCTCATAGCATGTCAATATGATCATCGATGCCATGTGTGAGAGAGAAAACATAGATAGACAAGACAAATTAGACCTCGTTGAAAAGTTCTTCTTTAAGAGTGATGCCCAGCTCTTGTCTCACATCCTTGAGCTCGTCAAGATATTGTTGATACTGGTCTTTATTTTCGACCTTGAATCTTAGACCCTCAAAGACACGACTGGCAGTAGCATAGTCATTGACCCGACGGGCAGCCAGCAGCGCCTTCTCGAGCACGCTTGGAGCAGGCACTAAATCGTACGAGAAAACGTTGTTCAGAACACGCTGGACTTCAAACAGATCGTAAGCGTCATCGAATTCCTTTTCAAATCTAAGTTCTCGTTAGTATATGCTCACTATTGGGCACAAGCCAGCTTAACCGACTTTTGCTGACGCTTGGCCACTAAGAGCCATCAGCCAAAAGCTATCAGCTTGCTTTCATATATATTATCAGGCTGAATTCGTCGAGGCAAGCGCACAGACCCATCATAAACTAGTATCAAGCCAAGTCCTGCTGGCTTCTACCAGAACCGGGGTTCGGAATACATACCGAGTAGTGAATTCCTGGAAAGTCTCCTCATCGTGGGATGAATATTGGCGAACAGTCAACATTCGTGGGGCAGCAAGGCCAACATTATTAGTGGAACGAGCCACAATAGGACGCGAAATGGCTGCTAAACGAGCGGGACGCAGAATACGACTGGTCATCATCTTTGCTGAAGGTCTATTATTATTGAATACGAACGTTCGTTTTCAATTGATTCCTGGTACGAAAAAATAAATATAGATGAAACTTTGTTCAAATATGACCTGATTGTTATTTTATGTCTAACAGACAACCAATTTCGACATGATCCAAACCTGAAAAAAATCTCCTTCTCTCATTCGTCCGTGGGTAAGGGCCCGCTCTTCTCTTACCAGCCATGTACCAGTTGGGAGAATTGGCTTAGTGTGGCCCACTGGACTCCAGCCGTATGACAGAGATTCACTTCGCTGGTGAGGTGGGACGGGGACCCTCTTTGGGATATCCAGAGCCCTGGTGTGATTTCGCACTTCCTCGCCTTGCTCGCTTGGCTCGCTTTTCAATTTCCCCTCACGACAGTCATGTCTGTATCTAGTCTTTTCCAGTTCAGGTTAGACATTGTGAGTGATGCTAGCGATGATGCTAGAGGTAATGCTAGAGGTAATGCTGGCAATGCTGGTAATGCTGGTTATGCCAGTAATACTGGCGGTACTTGTAAATAGAAGTTTCCAAAATGATGTCCCAAGTAAATGGATTATAGATATAATCCGAGAAACTTAGATATGTTCACCTTTGGCGTCATCGCTCCGGTGTCAAATTAAGGTTGTGGTGAAGTTGCAATCCCGAATATTGGTTTCACAGAATCTTGGTCACTCGCGACAGCTGGTTAGGGCAGTGTCAGGAAATCCACGATTCTGGTAAGTTTTCAACATACACCGTTAGGACTATTCGCCTGTAATGGTGATTATAGCGACAAGTGTTATGAATTGAGTGGAACTGGGAAGTACTGTACAGGGCCCTGGGTTCTAGTGCTCCTCACTTACGCTTGATATCGCTGTAAACCGTACAATATAAGACCCAGCAGCCTATTATGCAATATATTCTGGCACCCTCGTACTTATAGATTGCTCAATATGACGAAAGTCAGTATCAGTGAAGCTTTTGGCCAAGAGCTCATTTCAGATGCTCCTCGAAGGCTCTAGCTGTCTTCTTTCTTTGCTCCCATTCTTCAATGCATTTATAAATACAGCTTCACTTGGCTCTATATCGGATCCGATACTGGTATCACCCAGTTTGAAGATCGTATAGCCAAGAAACGTCTAGAGATATTCTGCTCACCACCCGTACGAGTCTGGCTGGTAGCGTAGATGTCTAGTTTTTTGTGAGATCCCACGATCAACCACCAGTCCAAGATAACCATGTTTGCTGAGACGTGGGCGGTGAATGAATATCAAATAACCAAGCCCTTCCACCAGCGCGTGGAACGAATGATATCCTTTGCCATAATGCGGCGTAATTACCCCTGAATCGACTTATCTTATCTAATGTAATGAATATATCTTATCTCTGCATATTGACAATCGACACACGGGACAGCCTACTCTGCCTCCGGCGGCTGGGCTCTGCCCAGACCCGTTGCTCCGCTTCGCGGAGATATTGGTGTGCTCCCCAGCGTGACCAGGGACCGTACTACATCTCCGCGAAGCGGAGCAACGGGTCTGGGCAGCGCCCAGCCGCCGGAGGCAGAGACAGCTCCAACCACGAACCGCGACGCACCCCGCGAAGGCCTCGGTGGATGTTTGGGCTGCGGGGTTGAGCCTTTTCTGGGGATGGCGGTCAGATGGAGAAAAGCCAAGTTCGACCTGGAAAACCGAAAAAAGCGGGTTGCGCATGGGCAGGAATGTGTGTAGCATTCTCTGTCTGTAAACGATCATCTCTGGGAGCGCATGTTAGCTGTCTGTTCGGGAAGACGGCGTGGTTCCCGCGACAGACGCGATTGTCCACCCGCCATGGCACGAAAACGATCACAAGCAGGAATTCTGAGACGGGAAGCAGCAGCTAGTCTATAGCGAGGCTTGTGCAGAGGCCGTGGACTTGATTGAGCCAGAGCCGTGGATTGCAGCCGTGGGAATTCCAGCAGCTGTAGATAGTAGCTATAGATAGTAGCAGTACTAACAAAGCGCTAGTAGTATGTCTACTGTTAGAGCCATAGATAAAACGAAGCTGATGATAATAGCTAGAGGAATGTGACGTTCGAATTACCGCCAGCTTCGGCCGAACGACGAGCAATGTGCCCGTATACAACAAGATCAACACCATGAGGTAATACTATACGTGGCAGGCCACCACCGCTATGGCTGTCTGCAAGTATGTTTCATGTTGCTCGGGGCGGTTAGCAGTACACTACGACAGTGGGCGTCCACATGCTACAGCACATGGACTCAGTTGGCATGGTTAAGAGCCACTACTGCCATGCTCAGCGCTTGTTAGCGTGGTGCACCCCTGCCAAGATTTCCAACAACAATGATTAGGAGCGAGAATTGAAGTTCAAAAGCCAGCTTCAGAGACCTAGTTGGCACACACAGTTTTCAGGATCTTGTAGAGTTCAATTGAGCCGTCTCCGCGGATGCCCCTTCCCCTCCTCCGCCTTGCCTTGTTCCATCCGAGGATGCAAGTAGATGACGACATTTGTATGGTTCATGTGGAACTGC
The DNA here is from genome assembly GCA_030555635.1 of Sugiyamaella neomexicana. Taxonomy (NCBI): domain Eukaryota; kingdom Fungi; phylum Ascomycota; class Dipodascomycetes; order Dipodascales; family Trichomonascaceae; genus Sugiyamaella; species Sugiyamaella neomexicana. Next base: position 26,179 of record JANIWN010000109.1, on the reverse strand, counting down.
GACAACAGCAAAAGAGTGATTCTGGATGGAGTAAAGAACACTGATCTCACTAGCAAACCTACCAGGAGATCAAATGGGAATGGCCCGACAAGCGTAATAGATGATTCGATCGACGCCTTCAGAACAAGGAAATACTATCAGTTTCTGGCGTCGCTATTATTAGTTTTCTCAGATGCTAATGTACATGACACGGCTGGGCTATATTACTATCTCTACAGCGACTGTATGCAGTACTATAATTAATCAATGCCGCTGAGATTGTCTCTGGCGGTAGAAGCAGCATCATCAGCAGCAGTTCGTCGGTGGGCGTAGATTATGAAATTACAGGTAGTCAACCATGTACCTTGTCACAAGCCAAGCAGTTAATTGCTACATGGATACTCTAAACTACCTTCCACTCAATGGATCAGGTTGACTCTCTTCGCCTATCTCTAACGGTCCCATATCTGTCGGTATATCCATTAGATTGAGTTAATCTAGCTTTTCTTCCATAAACCATGTATTATTATTACTAGCCTATCTAAGAAAACTGTATTTTATAATCTAATCTGTACTTCACTGCCACCACGCCTGGTCATTAAACCTTGAGCTACATTTCCTTCAACGCTGTTGAAATCACTATTCAATATTGATAGTTGTGAACATTAAATGGTGTTCTACTCGTGAGCTCAGTTCTTTTTCTGTTAGTCGCGGTTGCTTTTTTTTCAAATCATACATGATAATATTTCCCAAGAAGCCTTCACGCCATGCACCAAGCACCAAGGTATTATCAACCACAGAACACGTCAGTTGAGGTTATTATTATTATTATCCATGCTGGCAGGCGCGTAAAAAATACTAGACAAAGCACAACCACCACCACCACCACCACGTCTGATGCCGAGCGACACACAATCAATCTGTCGAAAAGGCTGGGTTTGACATGGTTTTGTTTTGTGAGCCAGTTGCAATCCATGTCTACATTCACATTTACTTTTCCGGTTACCACCACCGCCCGCCCTGCCACTCGATACCAATTTGTTACAGCAATTAGACACCGTCGAGGATGACGAAAACAAATCATAGAAAGAAGAAACTAAACGAAAGAAAAAGCAACTAACTATGATCGGATCAACAACCGTTCACCACGCTCAGCGGGTACGTCAGGCCAAACGGTAGCAGATTCTCTTACATAGTCTGTGCTGCTGCTCGTTTCGAGCACCCGCCACAACTCCTGCCGAGGACACCACTATTATTATTACTACTACTACTACTACTACTACTACTACTACATTACTCATGCTGGCACAAGCTTGCACATATACGCGGGTAGTGTCTCACAGGCTGATTCTTAAGCTCATTCTCCTGCTTTACGCTTATCAAAGGGCGGGTCTTTAAACGAGACCAACACAGAGACGTGTGGATGGAGCCTATGCCGCGTACATGGGCACAATCATTAACTCCATATATATATAGGACGTTCGTCGTCAGTTTGCGTTTCGTGTTGATGAAAATATCTGCGAACCTACGCTGAAAATATATACAATAATCATGAGGTTATTAGTAGAAATCGTGACGGGCCTGATGGCCGTCAGCGGCGTGATTGCCAGTCCATTGTAAGTAATAGAATGGTTGTGGACGATTGGAGGACAAACATCGAGGCTGTGTCGACTGGATATCTTTTACAAGATAATTATATGACTGATACCCCTGCCAATCGAGGGCCAATAGCACGTTTTAAGTGCATAATACAGCCGACGTGTTTAGAGGCAACCTGAAGATATCATAGGTGAGACGTGATTTCCTCGTCAGATTTCCTCGTCAGCAATACACAAACTCGACACTATTAATTCGTGTGGCTATTTAGCCCCTCAACTTCGTCGCCTTCATCCCTCGTCCCCTCATTTCCCCCTCATCCCCCCTTAATGGTCTCCGACCAGGGTGGTGGTGTTCACGATCGCGCCTTAGATCTTGCATTGAAAAAGGCCCTACCGCCTACAGCCCCCACTTGTACCCCACTTGCCTAATTAGGCCACATTGTCCATCCACCACTACCGACCACCCCCTGGATACCACCAGACTCAGACTAACATGCGTTTATAGAAGTCTGACAAAAAGAGGAGGAAGTTACCTCGGATTCGACTATGGTAGCGAAAAAGTGCGAGGTGTGAATCTCGGTGGATGGTTTGTGTCGGAGCCGTTCATCACCCCATCATTATACAACATCTCCGAGTACCCTCCAGTAGATGAATTCCATCTCTGTCAGGCTCTGGGTTCCAATGCCCAGTCGGTATTGGAGCAGCACTGGGCCACCTGGTACACCGAGGCTGACTTTGCTACAATTGCTAGTTATGGTTTAAACCATGTCCGCATTCCCATTGGATACTGGGCTTTCCAGCTAATGTACGGTGATCCTTATGTCCAAGGTCAGGAACCGTATCTCGACAGTGCAATTGAGTGGGCTCGTAACAACAGTTTAAAGGTGTGGATTGACATTCATGGTGCTCCTGGTTCACAAAACGGCTTTGACAACTCTGGTCAGCGTGATGTAATTAACTGGCAGAATGGTGAGAACGTAGCATCAACTGTTAGCGTTCTCGAGTATGTTTCTGGAAAGTATGGACAAACTGCTTACAATGATGTCGTGGTTGGCATTGAATTAGTCAATGAACCTCTTGGCCCCGAGCTCAGTATGTCTGGAGTCGAATCTTATTATGCTCAAGGTTATCAGACCGTGCGTGATTCTGGGTCAAGCACTGGCGTTGTCATTCATGATGCGTTTATGGACCTTGGCTATTGGGATGAGTTCATGACTTTACCCAACTTTTATAACGTAATTCTTGACCATCATCACTACCAAGTGTTTTCTGCTGGAGAGCTTGAGCGATCCATTGATGACCACATTGCTACTGCCTGTGCATTAGGCTTCCAAACGCAAACCGAATATTTGTGGAGAGTTACTGGTGAGTGGTCGGCTGCCCTGACCGATTGTACACCTTGGCTCAACGGTGTGGGTCATGGAGCACGTTATGATGGACAGTACGACAACTCACCGTGGATTGGTTCTTGTGCAGGTAACGACGAAGAAATTCCCGCTTGGCCTCTAGAGCGTCAGCAGAACACTCGTAGATACATTGAGGCCCAGATGGATGCTTACGATCAAGGCTCTGGCTGGATGTTCTGGACTTTCAAGACCGAGAAGTCGCCCGAATGGGATCTACGGCGACTCGTTGATTCTGGCATCTTCCCTCAGCCGCTGACTGACAGGCAGTACCCAAACCAATGCCAATTCTAAACTTGCAAAAATTTGGTAGATTATTTACCAAGTTACCTAGATTTGCATTTCTGCATAACAGATGATGATGACCCCAATTATAATTTTTTTTTTTTTGATGAAAAGCATTTTGCTTTGGTTCTATATAACATCTTCTTTTTTTTCTTCTGCTATTTTTATTAATTTATACGTACTCTTCTCCTTAGCGTGTGTTATCTAATGCCGGGAATGATACTTTACAAATTTGCTAGTGTACGCTGGGCTTCCCGCATCCAACTTATACTGACAATTTAACAAATATAAAAATGCTCTCATTTACCTTTCACTTTTAACAATAGTCAACGCCTGAACAACCTCATGCTCTGATATTATTGCACCATCTAACCATTTCAGCGCTCCACGTGGCGATGAGCCCATTAGCGTTGCTCGATAAACGGTGCGAAGGTTCTTTGCTTTGTCCGGCAGAGTTGTCTGCTCGAATTGCTTAAGCCTGTCGGCCCATTTCTGCTGTTCTCGCTTAGTGTGTGTTCTGCGATAACTCTCTTGGCTGTCTACCGCCAGCGGAGCATAAAAGTGCTCGCTAATTGGATTAGCTCGACTGTCTAGCACCTGTAGATATGGCATAGATGAGACGCACTCGACTAACTCATGGACATCTGCAACGCGGTTCTGGTACAGGTAGAGCCGCTTGAGTTTTGGAATGCCTATTAACGGTCGCAGGACTTCAATATGATTGAATGATAAATCAAGTTCCCGGAGGTTGAGACAAAACTCTGAAAACTCATCGGGGAGCGTCTTAAGCGATGTCCCAGATAGCTCCAGGACTTGAAGATTTAAGAACGGTTCTTTGATTGAAAAATGTTCTAATCGGTTCCCTGACAGATGCAGTCTGCGAATATCGCAGAGATCCTCCCAGGTATTGAGGTGAGTATCTTCGGTCTGGTCTCGGAGTGTAAGGGCCTCCAACCGATGTAACTGTTCTAAACCAGATACCCGCTTGTTTCCATCAAATTGCAATTCCTTGAGCCCTGTGAACATGGAGATATCCACCGTCGTATCGCTGCCGTTTAAGGATAGCTTTCGTACTGAATGACACACTTGTGAAGAGGTCGAAAAAGATACTACTTTGTTATTATCAAGATCGAGTGTGATGAGGCTCTGGAGTTTATCCAGACCTTTGACCAATTCGATCTGGTTGCCACAAAGGTATAGCTGCTCTAGTTTAGCCCACTTGGATTTCTTGAAATCAAGCAAGGCAAGCTTATTGTTTCGTGCGCTTAGTATCCGTAGGCCACGGATGTTATCAATCCCAGCCAGAGATGTTAGATTGTTATTATCGATATTCAACTCTGTCAGCTGAATAAGTCCTGATAACGGGAAAAGAGAATCAAGATTATTGTGGGATAGATTTAATTGTTGAAGATTTGCAAGCGATTTTAGCGAAACCAGCTTGCCTAGCTGGTTATGACTAACATTCAGTTGCAGTACAGATGATGGAACACCCCTAACAACAGTGAGTCGATTGTTTGATGAATCTAGAATCTCAACCTTTGGGCATAATTTGTCGAGCTCCAGCAGCGTAGTTAAATCTCTTCCTTTGACGGATAATTCCAGTAATTCACTCCACTCTTCATTAGGGTGTGTTTCACCCAATATCTTGACTATAGCATTGTAAACATCAAGGAAGGATGAGTTTATAAGTGAAATGTTAGTAGCATTGACTCGAGGGGTCGATATTGGCGTTTGTAGATTGGACACACGTGGTTGCTTCTGCCGGGACTCGAAGAATCTCCGTGCATCATCGGCAGAGACCTGGAAGGATACTTCTCGCTTCTTCACTTGGCTGTAAGATGACGTTACAGTGATCTTATCTTTTGTAGATTTGTCAGCGGGATTCGGTAACCTGCTCTTTCGAGTAACACCGTTTATCGTGCGAGTCAACAGCGAAGAACCCGACCCTGTACTTGTGCTTGTCATGGAGGACTGAGATGGCATGCTCGTTTCTAACACCGTAGGAGATCTGAGAATCGTCTGTTCGGGAGCCGCCTGATCTTTGATATCCGTGTGAGTTGCTGTTAAATCTTCACATTCGCCTTCGGCAGGGACTTGCGGGATTTGGTCTGATCCTTGCAATGTTTCTGCTGAGGGAAGAGTGGGGACAGCGACTTCAGACAGATCCCAATTCTGCGAGCCCATTTTGGAACTATCATCAAGATCTTCAATGCCTTCGAACGGATCTTTTTCGTTTTCATCTGAAGAAGCTACTTTCGTTGTACCAGTATCGAAATTGTGCGTGGCCGAGACCCACAACTGCTTTACGTTGTCCCATACCATACCGTCAATATTATCGATCTTTTGATGGTAGTCTTTCATATCATCTAGAGTAATGACAGCCATCGCAGGGTGCTTTTTGTTCGGGGATCCCGGCATTTTGGCTGGCGGCGTAGGATCAGATGGAGGTGGTGGCTGTACTTGCTGTGTGATTGGATTGTCACTAGTAATAACCGACTGATTATGTTGGTCTTGGTGTGGGTATTCATCGAGTGATATTGATGACAAAGTATATGTACTGGAACTTGACGAGTCTGAATTGGAATTAGCTACTGTCGACGGCTTTGTTTGCGCCGTTGGTCTGTTTCGCTCCAACGAAGTAGATCCAGGTTCAAATCTTCCTTTGACAGAGTTATAATAGTCGATTTGCTTAGAGGAGGAGGAGGTCGAAGTAGAGTGTGTAGTTGAGTCTGCTTCACTATCGCGTTCGGGAGAATGCTGTTTCAGCGAATACTCCAGTTCGTTCAGGCTATTGGTATAATCGCTGTTGCCGCTACTGTCACTCATCAAGGAGGAGGCCGAGTCTATGAATTCTGGAGGAGCAGGCGGTCGTCGATTGCGCAGGTCGTTCATTAAAGCATCTGCCTGGCTGATATAATCTGTGAGCCTATTTCCCTCCTGGCTAATCATGGTATTATTCTGACTGGCTGTTGTATTGGCGCGCATCAGATTTGCGGTATCTGGCACATTTCGTAGAGTCGATGATGTTGATGTGGCATCGTCTCTAGAACCGATGCTACTCAGTAAATGCTCAAGTCTTCCTTTCGTGTAGGTGTTTGTTTTCTGGAATACTTTAAGAGGCGAGCCGGTGGTTGAATCAGAAGGGGTTGGAAAGGAGATTGACAGATGAGTTACATCTATGCTGTTGTTCGGGGCAGGATCTTCGTGTAGATTACTGAGTGGATCGGTACTGTTAGCTAGGTCCTTTGACTGGTCGAAAAAGCGAAAGCCGAGCGATCCAGAGTCATTAGCAACAGTGTTCTTGTCAATGACCACACTACTCGTATGTTGTTTATTCTCAACACTTGAACTTGTATCGCTATTCATTCCTGTATCAATCCTGCCTGAGCCAGATGCCGATTGAGACGAGCCCTCACTGTCCTCCGGAATGTCTGATAGATACAGAGCATTCGGACCTTGAACGTTTGGTTCTTCGGCTAGTGGCTCGAACAGACTCTGTAAGGATGAAGAGCTCATTGATAGAAGATTTGTCGAAGCGGCAGGATTATTGCCATTTTTGTAAGCCTTCTTCCATTCTGGAGTCTTGACTATTGACAGGTTCTCTATCTTTGTTGTATTGCACGCATTCATGGTAGCTACAGTACCGGTTTCACTACCAGCAGTAGTAGTAGTAGTAGTAGTAGTAGTAATACCTTTGCTCGCGGAGCCACTTCCAGAGTCAGAGATCCATTCTTCTTCCAGACCGTCCTCAGACCAATCCAATAAAGGCATTACTGCCGATTTTGTCTTTTCTTTCGGGACAGCTGGTGGGTGGCTGTTTTTTGACCAGTTAGTATTTGTTTCATTCCCCCGTGGATCTATGTGAATAACATACATGTCCTGGTATCGTGACAGGCCATCAGTGAACTCTAGCTCACTATCCATTTCACTGACTCGTCGAAATCCTTTGGATACTAATTAGAATGTCGTTGACCTTGAATCACTACTAGTAATTGTGTACACACACACGGCTAGCAATAAAAACTGGATATGCTGTGCACGACCCCAAAACGGCAAATGTAAATAAACGTCCATTGCGCGCGGCTGGACCTGACGGGACATCACGAGCTCGGGACGCGTTTTTCAGGGTCCTCCTACCTGAGGGGGTGGTCAGCGGAAATAAGGATCCTGTGCGTATTGAACAAAACGGTTCAGGTAGGGTCCAGCTCGTACATTCCAATCATTGTACGCTAAGAAAAGCATTGGTCGTCTGGTATGTCGACGGTGGAATGGAGACGGATATCTGCACCAAGCAGGCCCAGGTTTGCGTTTTCCAGTAATTCCATTGCCGCTCTTCAAGCCCGTGGTGACCAAGCATGTATGCAATGTGTACGTGCCATAGTTCGGTGCATGGACGTGCATGTGGTGATAACAATAGGGCCGACCGGAGCATTCCAGAGGTATTCTCAGCGTGAGATAACAAATATCTGGTGAGAGTAGAGGGAGGGTGATGGAGGTGATGGAGGTACTAGAGGTAGTGGAATTAATGGAAGTAGTACAGAATTATAGACCCATTTGTTCGGATCGCGGTTGACCATATCAGAAAAGGTATATCGCTGGAGGCGGATCCGTTCCATCGGGTTGTATAGTCAGGAAATCAAGGCGGCTTTGGTGCTCGCCTAATCCTCAGCAGGCTTAAAGAGATATCACTCTGGCTGACGGTCCATGGCGGCATGTAATGCATGGACTGGGGCATCCCCATAGCCCCCACGATGACGCCGCAGTAGCACCACCACAGCCCTAGTCAGCCAGTACGGTTCTGCCACAATCACCGCTATCTTAGATACCGCCCAGCTGCATCTGCCTAGGTTCCCCGAAGCCGCCTCACATCCCAGATAAACAGGCTCCGTTAAACAGCGAGCTTTATCTCAGTAAACTGCGTTCCAGACCACACACCGCTCCGCCCCCACCCGTGGCCACGCCATTCGCTATCGCTCTCCCACTTTCTGCCGGCATCCACCATATCTCTCTCTCGGCTTACTTAGCCTCGCGCCCTGCCTGCTCTGTGGCCATGCTATGACCGGTTAATCAAATATCTCTCCATCGTACTACAGTTTGTATGTGAATATCGAAGGCTGCCAGCCGGGAATTAAATAATAATCATCTTACATAGAAATCACAACAAACATAACAATCGAGCAAAACGCTAGTTCTTTGACCGTGAAAACGAACGATTTTTGAGTCTCGGGCTAAGACAAGTAGAACGGGTAAACAGTAAGTCTGTGTGGTAAGCAGGATCTTATTCGCGCTTGCGTTTGTTCCGATATTCGGTTTATTCCTAGATTGTCATCACAGCAAAAAACTGTTCATTCCACTCTTTTATTACTACTGTTCTTTCATTCGGCCTTTTGGGTGATCGTTTGCTTACATTCGTTTAATAGATTCGTAAAATCTAGTCGGTTCGAAGCTTTGGCTCACTCTCGTGCTGGCCGCTACACCCTATACCCCTACGTCTTTATCTGTTCATGGTTGATACTTTAAATGATCATGATATGAAAATGATGAATGTCAATAATAACCGTTACAGAGCCACTGGTGGAATTGTCCGAAACACGACGGCTAGCTCGTCGGCTCCTGGCCTTATTAATAACCACAACATGTTCTCTCAACTTGACCACTTGCCAACGTCGTCTGATGCATTTGATTTACTATGTCCTCCAACTCCAAGTATGCCACCTCCAGACATTCACAAAATCGAGATGATAGAAAAGCAGATCTCCAACTATGGTGAATCTCCTTATATCGCTTCAGCTCTTTATGGGCCAAGCCAAGGTTTGACTGGCAATGTTGACGACGCTGGAGATCTCGAGCATCTCATTGGTACAACCAATAGTCCTAATCTTATAACACCATTAATTAGTGGAGGAAGCGAGTTTGACGATTTTTCATTTCTACAGCAGCCAGATTTTCATAAGCCTTACAACTCGATGTATATGACTCCATATGATTCTCCATTACTGGCAAGCAGTTTCGAACCACATCCACAAAATCAATATATGGGACTAGCTTCGTCTGCTCCACCCTTTACACATCTACAACAGCAAGAAATCAATAATAGCCTGAATTCTCAATTGAATCAGCAACAGCATCATTCAAAGGTCCAGCAGCAGCAGCAGTTTGCACAGCACCAACAACATCTGGTGCAATTACAATTACAACAGCAATATATCGCGCAGCAGGAGATGGCACATATGCGACAGCAGGAGCAAATGCAAATTCAGCTTCAAAGACAACAACAGTATCATAGGGTAAATAAAAAAGCTAATGAAAGTGCAAATTTTCAGCAGCAGCAGCAACAACAACAACAACAACAACAACAACAACGCCAATACCAACAGCAGTCGCAACAACTGCAACAACATTCCCGTTCTTTCCCACCCCCTCCTCAATCAATGCTCTTGACACCTGATCTTGAGCATCCCCAACCACATCCACCGTCTGCTCAACACCAGCCAGTGCTAGCGCAAATGTCTTTACAACACCAGCAACAACAATCGCATGCTCCTCCATCACAGCAATTTTATAATCAATTACCAATGCCCCTACCATCCAAACCGACTCCACCGCCAATCTCCCCGCCAATCCGCCGAGCATCGCCTCAGTCAACTCCAGACCACAACTCATTACCGTCTCCAAAGGCACCAGCAGCTATGCCAAAGACTAAACAGATTGTTTTTTCCAACATGACTCCAGCTCAAATTAAGCATAATATGATTCAGAAGCCATTACTACGGAAAAAACAATCAAAGAAGAATTTAAAAGAGAAGAGTGTGTTGATTGGTAAAGGAAATGGATCCTCTTCTGCATCTGTACCAGCGATGCCTCAGATTCCAGGTCAGACTCAACAGTACGGTGGGACTTCATCAGTGAATATTGCAGTACCAACGGCTGCCCCTGCTTCTTCTTCTGCTGCTACTGCTGCTACTGCTGCTCCTGCTCTTCCCCACACTCCTCATAAATATGAACAGCCTCAAACATCTTCTCCTACTACCATTATCATGAGTGATAAGACAACTACACTGGTGCGTAATAGAGACAGCTCTGGTGATAACAGCAATGTTTCTCCAACTCCTGCTACTCGTCTTCATTCTGGCGCAATTCTCGTCCATGAAGCTTCACGCCGTAGTCCGGCAAGAGGCATTTTCCTTACTCGTGATCATGCCACACCCGTAACAAACACAGATTATACTGATTTAGTGGCAGCACCACCTATCAAGCCGAAATCGGTTCAGCGAGTCACGTCTAAAGTCACTCCTGAAATGTCATCTGCAATGTCTCAATTCAAGGTTGTGTTGAACTCCAATGATAGTCCTAGTCGTGATACTAGTGGTGTTGTAACGAATTCATCGAGCAGAAGGAGCAGTTCTAGTGCTTATAATAACAACGATACACGTGCGTCTCCTGTTCCGTCCAAAAATCAATTTCAACAGCTTCGAAAGAATTCATCTTCTTGGACCGATCCTCACGACGGTAGGACTTTAGGATCCCCCTTGAATTTACTTCCTGAATCAGACTTATCCACGAGATCTGATTCAGATAGATCCAGTGTCGATCTGTTAACTGAGTCTACAGTACCAGCATCCTCTAAAGCAGCAGCAGCAGCGCCTTCAATGGCAGCAGCCGCTACTGCCAGCGTGTCAACGAGCACTAGTTCGGTTGTCCCACAGTCCCAATCACGGCTCCACGCTGCAGCTAACTCGTCATCTTCTTCCATGACGCTCGACGATTTTACCTTTCTAGATGAAGATTCGTCCTGGATGGATAAAGTAGCCAAATCGTACGCTTGGGACCCCTTCAGCGAGGCGAGAAAGCTGGTTGGTGACGATGACCCGGTTTCTGGCTCAATGTCTAGTTCCTCTCAATGAGGATGTCGATATATTTATTTTGCATTTTGACGAGAAACAAAAAACACCTTTCTCAAGACGTTGGCGCTATATGTATTTGTAGTATTTTCTATGTTGTATTTTTATTCAATTATGTATTTTATGTTATGATAGTGAATTCTTTTTCTCCCTAAGGGAGCTCACCAGCGCTTCTATGGTAGTAACAGCCTATAAGGTTCTCACCAATGGTAAAGTATGCATGAAGAGCCCCATGGTGAATTGTATAAAAGTTATCAGGGACGCAACTCACTGGTCACGTCACCAGGACCCTGCGTGATTCCGCTTATCGAAATTCGCCGACGCCGACGATACAACTCGCAGTCTAGACCACAACGGCTCCGGACATCGCCCGACTCACCGGAAGAAGAGCGGAGCTTTTTTCAAGATATGCATGATAATACAGCCTACTTCACCATATTCTTTTCTGCGGAGCATTTTCGGATCCCTGAGTTTTCCCCTGTACCCCGCATTTTCGGGCAAAGTGGGGGCTCGACTCACCAAGTCTTAAATATGCCTGATATCCAGGTGGAATTCGACTTTGCAAAATAACATCGATCTCAAGATTTTAACGTTAAGAATGTCCCTGTGTATTTCCATACGGTCGGGCATAGTGCACAGCAGAAATGGTGTCCAGAGTAGGATACTTGTGTCGACGGCTCTATGCGGGCCTAAAAGCCAATTTCATAGGCCTCATGGCCTTAGACACTTCTCTGTCTCGACAATGTTAAAAAGGGCAGTGACTCCCGGATTAAGTCATGAAATAGGTCCTACCAGTCCACCTCTTTCTACTCACACTATTGGAACCCTGATTGCTGAGACGGCTAGCAATTATGGTCACCTCAATGCTGTGATCTCCATGCATCAGAATGTTGAACTGTCATACAGTGAATTGGATCGTTTATCATCTGTTTTGGCAACCAATTTATCGGAAAAGTATGGAATCAAAAAGGATGACAAGGTGTCTGTGTGTGCTGGTAATATCTGGGAATATCCTGTTCTACAAGTGGGGCTAGCCAAGTTGGGTGCGGTTATGATCCCATTGAACCCTGCATTCACTCACAACCAATTCCATGCTGGAATGGAAGGTAGTGATTCAAAAGTTTTGATTATTCAATCTCATTTACATCGAGGAAGAAAAAACCCACCTCGTGATACGAGTGTTCTTGTGCAGGAAATCCTGTCAAAAAAACGTTCATCCAACGTTGAAACTATATTCATTATTCCTCCTGCTGCATCTGCAGGGTCCGATGCGAAGCCAATAAAGGGAGATTCCATCTCTAGCCATGTCTCTCAGCACTCTTTGAATTTTGCTTTCCAGACGGGAACAATTCCTTTTTCCAATTTGCTGGAACCAATTGAACCCAAACACTATGAAACTGATTGTCACGAACCAATAAACATGCAATTCACTTCGGGTACTACTTCTGCTCCTAAAATTTCCTCGTTATCTCACAACAACCTTGTCAATAACGGTATTTTTATTGGTAATCGCATGGGACTATCGGCAACAAAATCCAATCACCCTACTGGGCAGGACCATATGTGTATTCAAGTACCAATGTTTCATTGTTTTGGACTGGTTCTATCGAATCTATGTGCATTTTCAACTGGTTCCTGTTTGGTCTACCCATCTGATGCTTTCGATCCTATTGCAGCATTAGCTTCTGTACGGAAATACTCGTGCACTACGCTTAGTGGAGTGCCCACTATGTTTGCGTCAGAATTAGATTTAGACGATGAGATCTCAAAAGGAGGCCTTGAATATCTTCGTACAGGAATTGCTGCCGGCTCGTCGGTTCCAATCGAAATTATGAAACGATTAGGAAGTGAGCTTCATCTGAGCGAGCTAACTATCTGTTACGGAATGACTGAAACTTCCCCTGTTAGTTTCATGTCGTTCCCCGACGATAGTATGGATAAGAGATGCTCCACAGTTGGTCAGATCATGCCACATACAGAGGCCAAGATTGTCCAACCGGGTGACGACACCCTGGTACCGTTGCCAACAGATACGCGAGGAGAGATTGTAGTAGCTGGATATCTACTGATGAAGGAATATTACAAAGATCCAAAAAAGACTGCCGAGGCCATTGTTGTGGATTCCCAAGGCAAGCGGTGGATGAAGACAGGAGATGAGGGTAAAATAGATGAGGAAGGCTTCTTGACTGTCACAGGCCGCATTAAAGATCTCATTATCAGAGGAGGGGAAAATATTCATCCGCTTGAGATTGAAAACGTGCTTTTTGCCCACGAAGCTGTTTTGCAGGCTTCAGTAGTGGGTGTACCTGATGAAAAATATGGAGAAGCGGTGTGCGCATTCATAATTTTGCAGCATACTCACAAAAAAGATCCGCCTTCCACACGAGAACTCCAAGAGTGGGTCAAAGAGCACCTTGGCCATTACATGGCTCCAAAATATATTCACTATGTAGATGACTTTCCCAAAACTGCCAGCGGTAAAATCAGAAAGGTCGATTTAAAGGATTTAGCAATAGATCTTATGTAGTTTATCAGAAATATTTTGCATTTATTGGATCTTGTTAGTGAATGCCCAGTTAGTGAAAACCCAGACCCTCTATAGTATAGGAGAACTCAGGCATTCGAATGGCCTCGGTAAGCGAGTCGGACAGCCAAAAAGTAACGAGATATATATAACGTGAAATCAATTTCTATTTAATCTTCAAACTCAATTAGAGCGGTGCCCTGCTTAACGATATCTCCAACCCCATGAGTCACAGACTTGATGACGCCGTCTCGGGGACTTCGAATCGTAGTCTCCATTTTCATACTGAGAATCACTACTAATGCCTGGTCTTTTGTCACACTATCGCCAGGACTAACGTGTACATTGGCGATCGCGCATGGCATTGGCGCAATTACAGAGTGTTTGTCTTCCTTGATACCGAGAGCTTTAGCTAGCCACTCAGGTTTGGGCTGATGAAGAGTATACTGCGTTCCTTCTTGGAACACGTTGATCGAGTCTGTTTCTGGATCAATGACTACGGTGTTTCTGAACTGCGCGTAGTTCTCGAATTCAATGCGAAGAGTTTTGGTACTGGCATCGTAGACGGCAAGCGAGATTTTAGTCTGTGGACCACCGTCCTGAGAGTACAGGAACTGGGTTTCATTGATTTGTTGGATATCAATGCGCACATTTGGACTTTCCGGGTCAGCACGATGGTCTCTGAATTCAATTGCTCGTGACAGCCCTCCATTGGCTGGAGCAGTGGAGAATGGGCCCTGTGTTAAAGTTTCTGATAAAAGAGTTGCCACTGCTGCTTGTGCATAGACAGAAGAAGGAGGTTCTTTGATTTTCAGTAATAGATCGCGATTTTTCGGAATGTAACCTGTTTCAAGCCCTTGTGGATTGTTAGAACCAAATTGAGGGCTGTCGACAATTCGGCGAAGGAATTCAATATTGGTAGTAGGTCCCACAACTTCTAATTCACCCAGTGCCATATACATTTTAGAAAGAGCCTCTTCACGGTTCCGACCATGCACAATCAGTTTGCCGATCATAGGATCGTAGAGGGCAGATATGTCGGAACCTTCTTTGAAAGTGAAGTCAACTCGCGGAGAATCGGTAGTTGGTAGATTCATATGAACTATTTTTCCACTTGAAGGGAGAAAGTCCTTGAAAGGGTCCTCACAATATATCCTTGCTTCGAATGAGTGGCCGTTGAGGTGAATTTCTTCTTGTGTTTTGGGCAACGGGAACCCGGCTGCAACTAGGAGCTGCCATTCAACAAGGTCTTCTCCACATACCATTTCCGTTACTGGGTGTTCTACTTGAAGTCTAGTATTCATTTCCATGAAGAAGAACTCATTACTGTCGTTATCAAAAATGAATTCAACAGTTCCTGCGCCTTCGTAGGCAACAGCTTTAGCGGCCAGCCTGGCTTTCTCCCATAGAGACTGTCGAATTTCCTCACTAATACCTGGAGCAGGTGATTCTTCAAGAACCTTTTGATGTCGTCTCTGAACACTGCAATCTCGTTCCCCTAGTGCGACCGCATTACCGTACTTATCAGCAAACACTTGGACTTCAATGTGACGAGGAGTAGTAATATATTTTTCGATAAGGACATTGTCATCACCGAAAGATGACTTGGCTTCAGATTTTGCCGACACAAGCTGCTGGTGGAATTCGTCGGCTGATTTCACAATTCGCATGCCTTTACCACCACCTCCCAGAACAGCCTTGATGAGGACTGGATAACCAATTTCGTCTGCTTTCTGGGCCAGGAAATCCGGGTCCTGATTTGAGCCATGATATCCAGGAACACATGGCACGCCTGCTGCTTCCATGATCTCCTTGGACTTGTCTTTTGCACCCATAGCTTCGATTGCACCCTGTGGAGGGCCAACAAATACTAGGCCTTCCTCACGCACTCGCTTGGCAAAGTGTGCATTTTCAGATAAAAAGCCATATCCGGGATGAATTGAATCACAGCCATTGTTCTTAGCAGTGGCCACGATTTTCTCGATATCAATGTAACCGCTAGTGAGTTCTCCCAGCGACAAGTTGATTGGTGTACTGATGGAACTTGGTAAGTCTCTATCTGGACCAGTGTAAACAGAAGTGGTCTTAATTCCAAGTTTCGAAGCAGTGCGATGTACTCGATGGACGATTTCTCCTCTATTGGCTACACATAATGATTTCAAGGGAGTTGGGGTTGTTGTATGTGCTCTTGCAGTAGATAACAATCGAGCCCCGCCGCTGCCAACGACGCTCTTCATGCTGCCATTAGTCAGTCGCTTCATGGTCCTTTATTTTTTTTCATCTGTCTCTTCGTGCTATGTTCTCGGGTCATCTTTATATAGGAATGTAAACTCTCTCTTCGTCGGAGCCATCTCGGTCGGCCTGCTCAGAAAATTCATGTGGGGTAGGTGGGGTTTTAATGCACCCCTGAAATCTGCACACAGGCCCCCGCTCTGAAATTTATGGAGGCCCCGGCGGTCGGGCGCCTCCCGGCTTCGAACAACATTCTCTATAGTATCAGTAGCAGTCTTTAATACGATTCCTGATACAGTTTCTACACTCGCTCAGCGCTGGTTTCTCACTCAACGTTGGCTGCTTCCAATCCTTTTATCGCTCCGCAGTCTATTCCGGTTATAGGCGCATTCTCCCGCCTCCCTTCCATCAGATCCACTCCATCGTCACCAACTGTGTTCACGCGATGGCGGTGAGAATCCAATGAACGCAGGGTCCAAAGGCAGAATATGCTAAAGTACATTTACGGAAGTAACAGATCTATACGAATTATAGGATGTGAGACCCTAGGTCTCATTCATAGCTAGCTACTGATAAATCTCACTTGGGTCCATGATAGTGCCGGATCTCCTCAGACAGTATAATGCGCCTAATACTTTACTTAATACTATAGTTTATGATCCCGTTTTTCTAGATTCGATTCGTCGGCCTACTCGTACCCCCGCTGCCTGCCTGTCGCTTCGCTGCCTGCCTGCATTCGCATCTTCTGGATGCATAACAGACTGGGGAAGCTCAAACTCAAACTCCCAGCGCCAGCCACCACAACTGATTGACCAGACAACTTCAATTCAGACCCTGTTTCACCCAATATCCTCTCCCTTGCCGGACTCAATTCCTATAATCACACTTTGCCCCTGACTTGCACCTTCTCGCATACAATCCAGACGGCTATTTATTGCCTACTGTTTTGGTTGTAACTGTCCATACCCTATATAGCACCCCTCCACGTTCAGCTTTCATTACAGTATTTACCTGCCTTACATATGATCTACTGTATAGAACATAGTAATAACAGTGAGCAACTGGTTCGTTAACACGCTAAGCGGAACTTCTCTTTAAACAACATCAGTTAGACTTTTCCGGGCACATCATCTTGCTTTAGATTGTGCCCACCTCCTTGTCGTTCAGATTTTCCAACTTTCATTTATGCTTGGCCTAACGCTAAAGTCTGGACATAGTAATCAAAAGTACATCCGAAGCACCGCACTGATCCAGCATATTCCACTTGTCAGTGGCAACGCCCAAGCTCTGATTTGTCATATGGCACCAGCTTTGACAGGCACTCAATTATACCAAACAACTGATTCAATATAGCATAGCCATGTCATCGTCGCCTGCTTCTCCGACCAATGAATTATCATCCTCGTCTTCTCCGTTGAATTCTCTGCAGGACATAGATTCTCAGGTACCTCTATCTCCCCCGCCACCGCCACCACCATCCATTGAGTCTCATAAGAGGCCTTTTTCAAAAGTCGAGTTATCGCCTGATCAGAGCTCAATGCCCGTTGGCAGAGACCTGGAACATTTGGATATCAGTAGTAGAAGCGGGAGCACAGCTGACAGTGATAGAACGGGTCCATCTGATGGAAATGTTAATATACCGACTACAAATACTGCTGCCGCTTTGGCTACGGCCATTATAGCCTCCTCGTCCTTCTACGGACACCGACAGGCTACACCACAGCCTGCCTCGAAACTGACGACCACTTCTCTCACAAATGACATGACTGCCCCTGCATCTGCTGCTACTCTCGACCAGACTCCACAATCACAACTCACAATCCATTCTCAAAGAGTTAATGTGATTAATAGCATCGAAAAGGCAAACCCCAAAGTTCAGGGCCAAACTCGGTACCTCATAGACAGGAATTGGCTGGTAGATTTCTATAAACTTGCACATGAAGACGGTGGTGACAAACTGGGTCCGATTGATAATACTACTTTTCTATTTCCTGATGCAGCAGTTGTTGGTGACGGTGTATCTCGTCCAGAAGGTGATGTCGATAGTGAGGCCGATTATTACTCTTGTAGCAGCGACAGTGATGATGGTGCAGTCAAAAAAGGAACTAGCATTATCGCATCCCCAGCTACAGCTATCAGTGATGATGCTATAGATGATGGTGACACTGATTCGGACAGAAGGGCCGTTACATCCGGTGCTACTATTCGTGCCAGTCATAAATTTTCCGATCAGGATAATCTTGATTTACTTCAAAAAGAGATTATGGAAGAAAATAGTCAGGATTCAAGTATGTCAGTAGTTGATCTTTTCTCGCCGATGACCAGTATCAAGCTGTCAGCGCGTTTACCTCGTACTGCTCTATTGTCTGATTCTTCATCATCTCAGATTTCCACACCGCCTCCACCTCCAAAGCCTAGACGATCTTCAGATGACAGCGATTCGGCGTCTACAGAGACATATCAGAACTCTCTGAAGCCAGTTTATATCGATAAATCAAAGGTCGGAGACGTTTCTGAAAAGGCTTGGAAATTGCTTGTGGAATGGTACGGTACTATTGGACCTGAAGTTAGCCGTCAAGTGATTACCGCTGATGGTCAGCTCACTGTAGAGATCAATCTTCCAGTTATTAGTCTGATTCCGCTGTCACTGAATACATCACTAGGCTCGCGTGTCAGCAAGCAGTTCTCAGTGGCGTCAAATATACAGGAGATTATAGATGAACTTGACACCCCAGACATTCGACTTTGGTACGTCAGTTCAGAACTTTCTAAACTTCCTGATTTTCTATCTGTCCAAGCATTCCGTTCACTTGAGACCCGTTTAATTGATAAGCCACAGAATACTTTATTATCTACACTACTGAAAGATCGATTAACAGGGGTTTTTGTCGTTGAACAGAAGAGCGTGACTGGATGGCTCTCGGTGCGGCCAGAGAAGGTTAATGGCACAACAGGATTGAATAATCTAGGGAATACGTGTTACATGAATTCTGCCTTGCAATGTTTGGTGCATGTAGAGGAGCTGTCTGCGTATTTTCTGAGTAAGTAAGAACGAGTAGGGGACTCGTGTGGTTTTCGATCGATGGAGATATTTTGACTAACCTTTTAGGCGGTGCTTATAAAGTTGACATAAATCGTGATAACCCAATCGGCTATGGGGGCCATATAGCGAATGCCTTTGCCTCATTACTTGATAATCTCCTTATAGCAGCCCATCAAACTAGCTATGGGCCTCGAGAATTCAAAATGACGATTGGCAGATTCAGCAGCGCGTTTTCAGGCTATTCGCAGCAAGATTCACAAGAATTTGTGGCATTCCTATTAGATGCTCTACACGAAGATTTGAATAGAATCAAAAAAAAGCCGGCAACGGAAAAGCCCGAATTGGCAGAAGATAAAGTAAACGAGCCCGACGCTGTAGCGGCCTTGGCCGATGAGTGTTGGGAATTGCATAAAAAGAGAAATGATTCTGTAATATTGGATCTCTTTGCGGGTCTTTACCGATCTGTATTAGTCTGTCCCGATTGCCAGAAAGTCAGTGTTACTTTTGATCCTTTTATGGATCTTACTCTGCCACTACCTAGTGACAATCTATGGACCAAGGATGTAGTCATCATACCGCTCACGGGTAGGCCAATTGTCTATGAAGTGGCAATGGACGTCTATTCTACAATTCGTCAATTGAAGGAGTATATAGTCAAGAAGTTCGACATGACAAAGAATGGAGGTGCGGATAGGCTTCAATGTGCAGAAGTTTATAACTATCGATTCCATACAGAGCATGAAGACAGAGATATCGTGTCATTGAAGATCCAGCCAAACGACTTGGTGGTTATATATGAATTAGACAGGCCCTGGGTTGCTACTGGTACCGATCCAGGAGAAGAAGATGCATTTATTGTCCCTGTGTATAATCGTACGAACAGAGCGATTCGAGCAGATGCTCGTAAGCCACCAGGGACATCGGATACTGGCGGAAGATATTTTGGAATTCCGTTTTTTATTACCTTGACAAAAGAAGAAGCAAAAGACGAAGACATAATCAAGGCGAAAATATCTGAGCGCTATAAAGAATTCAGAGGAGCTGATACAGCTGAACGAGTGACAGAAGTTGGGCAAGAGGGAAAATCTGACCTATCTGTTGATAGTGATGTTGAAATTGATAATGTGGCACACGACGAACTCACTGCTACGGTCCCTCCTGAAAGTGACAACTTCACTCTAAATTTCATTGAAAATGGTAGAAGGCGAAATACAGGCGTCTATTCGGCATATTCTAGAAACAGCAAGCCTCTCTCCTCCCGTAAACTCCCCGAGAAACTGAAAGTTAGTAGTTCTTCAGCAAGCTCAGTAAGTGAGGTGAATCCAAATGCAAATATAAGCAGTATGAGCAGCAGCCCTTCAACTTTTGACGTCAATTCCAGCACTCCTCAAGTGGATGATAATGATGTCTCAGATAGTGATATTGATAGTAATCTTATGTCTCTAGTTGGTGGTTATGGTGATGAAACTGAAAGTGTTGACATCCCAAGGGAAGAGACAGTCGAGTTCATGGATGATGTAGCTATCCCATCTTATGAACAGTCGCAAGCAGCAGAAGAACAAGACCCGAACGTTATGAACGGGAGCGTCATCGGACAAGGTCAAGCTGAAATTGACAGTAGCGACGATAGTGAAGAGAATCCGCCAGATCCACCACAGCTCATATTTCCAAACGAAATAATTGTTTGTGACTGTCAAAATAACGTAATTGAAAACTGGGAACCTGAAAGGGTGCGTAATGAAGAAGCTGAAGAAATCCGTCTTGCCAAGGAAAGTCAGAAAAAGACCGTCATCGACCTAAGCGATTGCTTGGATCTATTTTCCAAGACTGAAGTGCTTGGGCAAGACGATTTGTGGTACTGCTCTAAATGTAAATGTCTTCGTCAAGCAACAAAGACAATCGATTTGTGGAAGATCCCGGATATATTCACCATTCATTTGAAACGGTTTTCCAGTTTCCGTAGTTTCCGAGACAAGATCTCGTATGTCGTGAACTTTCCTATAGAAGGATTGGACATGTCTAGCCGAGTAGCCGACAAGAATAGCTATCAGGAAGGCGAACTGATTTACGACTTGATTGCAGTTGACAATCACTATGGAGGACTCGGAGGAGGGCATTATACGGCATTTGCCAAAAACTTTGTTGACAACAAGTGGTATTATTATGATGATTCTAATGTTCGAGTTGCGGATCCGGAAAAGTCTATTACTGGAGCAGCCTACTTGCTATTTTATCGCCGTAGAAGTTCTGGACCCCTTGGCGGTGAGAGTATGAAGCAAATCGTTGAAGCGGCCAGGAACAAACTCGACGATCCACACCCCAAGCATGAACCTTTGCTTGGAGGGAAGGGCGGCCCTAGTGGCTGGAATTCTCGTGACAATGATAGTTATACTTCTCGTGAAACACGGTATGGAGGGCCTTCAATGGTAAGCGAGAGATTCCATGGTCATGGCAGAACCCTTGGATCGGATGAGGACAGTGGAGAAGGTCGCTCGAGACGGTTGTGGGATGTCGCTGGACCAGCAGCATTTGCGCCTCGTAGCTTCAACAGCCCAGTTGGACATAGTTTTGGGGAAGCACAGGATTCAGATACTGGCAGCAGCACGAACTCCATGAGCATTACAAACGATGACGAAGACGATGAGGATTACGAAGCAGAGATCTTCGATGGTGATTCCGCCAGCACTCCAGAAGAAGGAGAGCAATAGCTACTATTCTGTACAAATTAACAACTATTTATATATACATTGTGTATTTCGTTTTGACTCTGCCTCGGGCGGTTGTGCTCTGACCAGATAGGTATTCCTGCGCTGGAGGGGCCTACACCTCGTGAAGGTAGGGAATTCCAGCAGCAGCTCCAGGGCGGGTTACAGCGATTGCAGACGCTTTAGAAGCAAAAGCCATGGCGCTGGTGATTGTTGGCCAATCAGTTGGGTCTTTACACCATTTGGAAATAAACGCCCCCAGAAACGTGTCGCCTGCCCCAGTGGTATCGATGATTTTGTTCGCCTTGGCAGCGGCAAAGGGGGTAGGCGCAGCGATTGAAGACGCGAAAACACATCCATTTGCTCCTAACGTGATGATGATGTCTGATGATTTGTACTGCGACCGTAGTTCTGTTATAACTTGTAAAGCGGTTTCGGGGTTGTCATTTATTTTAGGAAGTTGCTTCGAAGTAGATGAAAAGGATAGAATAGCATCCGCTTCAGTTGAATTAAGAATTAAAAGCCTGACTTTGGACAGAACATCCGGGGGGATCTCGACCATTGGGGACGGATTATAAACAACAGGTACATTGGCCTTGTGAGCTACCTCGATGGCTTTAAACACAACTTGTATTGGAATCTCGTTCTGCACAACCAAATAATGGGCCTTTCTAATATGATCCCAAATGTCGACATCACTCTCATTTGATGGCTCAAAGGTCCCATTAGCTCCTGGATAAACAAGAATTCGGTTTTCGCCCAACTGCTCATCGACAATAATTGTAGCCACTCCAGTAGGTACATTGGGCAGCTTTGTTACCAAAGACACATCAATGCTCTCTTTCACCATCCCAGAAATCAATTCGTCTCCAAATACATCATTGCCTACTCTTCCAATCATTTTGACTTCGATTTCCTTCTTGTCAGACAGTCTCCTAATGGCCATGGCCTGATTTGCGCCTTTCCCGCCATGAAACGTCGCAAACCCTGACGCGGCCACCGTCTCGCCCTGAGACGGCATCCGCTTCGCCCGAGTTACCAAGTCATAATTTATAGATCCAAACACCACAATATTTGTAGACATGTTTCCGTCTGCCTTGTAGACTTATATAACTTCTCTCTCCATCTGCTTCTCCACACGTCCATGTAACCGCACGGCTTGATCGTCTCTGGCAGCTGGCGTCTACGCTGATGGTTCGCTCCATCTTCGCAGAAAGACTTTCGCACAGGACCAACAAGCCCCTATACACTCCAGAGAAGCTGGGCAGGCTAAAGAAAATAGAAGAGAAGGTATATTTGAGCAATAACAGCCGATGAAGTTTGACAGGGGACAGGCACCCTTACCTCTATCTCGCATGAGGACCCTGCATCATGACAGAAATCGTCGTCGTTAAGTAGTACTATTTACAAATAAGAATATACAGATTCCATTTAACTAGATTCCAGATGCCCCAGCTTGCTGAATTCTGGCAATGTAATTCTTGGAAATTACATTCCAGGCATACATATACTTTTCCATACATTTTTTAGTACAGTCACTCTCAGCACTGCTGACGACCGAGCCTGGCACGGGAATGCATTTTTCAAAGCAGTTTTCAGTAATTTTCTACATGTGTTAGAAACTGAATGGTTTTTGACCATCAGCCACTGATCACTTACATTAACCAGTTCGGTGGCATTGGCGACGGCTAGCTCTTGGCTGATCTGTTGCTGAAGCTTCTTTTTAATCTCAGCACTATTAGCAGAAATAGTGGAGGTAGACAGACCTGCGGAACCATCCTTAGATGGCCCAGCGCTGCCGAATATTGAACTGAATCCTGACATTTTTCTGTTGTGGCTAATATGATCGAACCATGATGTAAATTGAAAAATCACTTCTCCACTTCCTTGAGCCGCGCCAGAGCAGACCCTAACATCTGAAATTTCTGAGGCAGGCATGAGAAAGATTTAGCTCTCCTGGTGCTGGTGCCGGTGCTGGTTCTGCTCTGTCTACAAGCTCAAGCGTGGTTATCAATTATATAATGGATATAGTCAGTGACTCGGCAGCTCCTCTGTCGTTCCCACCTGATGTGTTTGCCAGGCTGGAGCCCGACATTTACCTGCAGAGACATCTCGAACTGGGCCTTCGTCCTAGCGGTTTACGGGCATTTGATGAGTTCAGAGCAGTTGCAATCCGAGCATCGAGTGATCTACTCCCAGAAACTTTGGGCTCTTCTGTCATTAGCGTAGGAGGTACTACAGTGGTATGTCGAATCACCGGAGCGATTACCGAACAGAACGGCAAGCATGGCATCTATCCCAACGTCGAGATTATCCGTGGTAGTCGCAACGGACCTCCTACTCAGGAAGAAATGGTTATATCACAGCGTATTTTCCAGCTATTAAACTACACACAGCTCATAGACCCGGCCAATTTCGTTGTTCCAGGTGCTGAAAAGACCAAGTGGCTAGTACTACGTGCCAACGTCCAGGTGCTCAGTCGTACTGGTCCATGTTTGGATGCCGTATGGACTGCCGTAATATCTGCATTAAACAAGACCAAAATCCCTGACCTGACGGTTGATCCCGACACCAGACAGGTTGTCAGTGACATGACCAATGCCAGATCTTTACAAGTTAACGCCGCCACTGTAGATGCTACCACTATAGACCAGTTTTCCAGTACTTACGGAGTTGGGGAAATACAAAAGGAGCACAAAACGGTCGTCATTGCCGACCTGGAAGGAGAGACCGAAGAAGCTTGCTTGACAAGCCAGATCAACGTGGTCACCAGCCCATCCGGCCTCTTAACTGGCTTGACCATTGCAGTCACGTCCAGCAATGCCGCGGGCCGCGACAAGGGCATTCAGATTAGTAGAGAGCATATTCAGACCGTCCTGAGCAAGGCCCGCGAGCGATCTAGTCAACTGGTGTCGGCCCAGGCCCAGGCCCAGGATCTTTAGGTATGTCGCGGCTATTTATTTATTTTCTCGCTACGCAAGACACGGCCCCTGGGCTCTGCCTCCGGCGGCTGGGCGCTGCCCAGACCCGTAGCTCCGCTTCGCGGAGAACTCATATTGTCGCTGGCCAGACTGGGAGCACATAGCCCTCCGCGAAGCGGAGCGACGGGTCTGGGCAGCGCCCAGCCGCCGGAGGCAGAGCCCTAGCACCCCCCGAGGGCAGGCAGGCTCGCCCGTAGTACCCCCGAGGCCTGCTGCTCAGTGACGTTATGGGGTGGGCGTAGGAGCTGTCTCCTCGGTTATGGTGCTCTCCCAACAAATGTCTTGCTGCTCGAATTGTTGAACCCAACTAACAAGTGGGCCCCGATGCGAGCCGCGCATGCCTGCGGAAGATTCCCAAGCCAACTCGACAGAGCTCTCTGAGTTCGTTTCTCAAGACTACTTGTGATTTAACGTTGGTAGGTTCTGGTGGACCACTCCGGTTGAACTTTGCCAGAGTCTTTTGCCCAGTCGAGGCCTCGCTTTGCCCCACCTGCTGCTGCTGGCGTCTAAACTGTATTTTCCGAGCTGCATGCGGCGTGTTCCCTGCATATCTGAGGTACAGAACGCACTCCCAGCTGTACCATAATATATTTATGCATATGAGAAAACATCTCCATATGCAGTCACCACCACTGCATCTTCTGTGTTTATGATAACCTTTTTACCGTTGATACTGTGTACTGGGTGTTGGCGCGAGTTAGTTTAACTAATCACTTTTCCTGACCCACCAATTGTGTCGTAGTTGTTGGCTGGTGCTTTATAATTTATTAGCTACGATTTGAGTAATAATTAACTAATGAACTTCACTGTGCATACCCGTTATGTACACTTGGTGCAGTTGTCGTCTAATAAACTGGTTCAGATATCTTTACGTTAAGGGGTGGTTCTTGTAGTCGGTCTGACATAGTTTATTGTTGATTGTTAATTGGTTTCATTCAATCTATCAAACAACTTGTATTTCTCGTAAATGACCGTCTCCTAATAATGCCTATACTTTTGGCTTCATGTATGCGTTTACCTCCTGTTCTTAATCTTGGCACCCTTAACGTTACACAATTCTAAAAGTAAAGGCAAAAGGAGTATTAACGTCAACTGTTGCGTGGTACTAACGTCTGGAGATAAATCTTTCTTTCTTATCTGAGAAGCGCTACGGTTAAAATCTTTGTTAAAAAAGGATGCCTTATAAAAGGAGGAAAAAGAAAAGAATCCCACTCTGGCCAGTGTCGAGGCCCTCTCGTAAAATGAACCTATAAAGTTATAGTAAATAGCACTCATGTGGAGACAAGGCGGCGGATATAGATAGTAGAGAATAGCAGCGAGAAGATAAATGAAAAGAGAATGTAAAAGGATAAGATTTAAGCATGGAGGTTGATAGGCGATGCGTGCCTGCGCGATTCTGCCGACGTTCTTCTGCTAATTGAGTCAATGTTTCTACTACCAGCACAACTACAATTACAACTACTACTACTACTACTACTACTACTACTACTACTACTACTACTACTACTACTACTACTACTACTACTAC
>JANIWN010000108.1:0-31043 GCA_030555635.1 Sugiyamaella neomexicana | reverse complement strand
GTTTCCCTATGACACTTTCAAAAAGTGGAAATCCGACCCTGCCCAAACATGTTGAATCCAACACGAACCCTTTAATAACAAGTTTTAAAACGCTGACAAGCCCTTATCTGGTGGCACATGCTGAATCCGTCTTTCTTTGTATTGTTTTATTGTATTATTCTGTAACTATGTAAGACAGAGACGTTCATTGATTATCTATCTATCTATCTATGTGTAGATCTCGCAAATAAGAAGCTCCTATCTCTTATCTGGCAGAGGCGGAAAATGTCCTTTGCTTCGTCATATATGTCCATCAGACCAAGCAATTATAAATTAGCAATTGAGACCTTGAGTTAACAGTGCTCGTTGCACATGGTTAATTTTGTTTGCCGTCGTTGAAAGTTGGGTAGGGCAAGTTGATTGGAGTCGAATCATTTGGATCGAAAGTGAAAGTTATATAGAGCACCTAACAAGGAGAAAACCAGCTATTTATCCGAATATATAACAAGTCAAGTAGCTAGCCATAATATGAGTGCCCATATATATGGGCTCAATAATATATTAATAATAGATGGATGCTTGGTATCAAAGTCGAGCCCAATGCTAGTAGTAGTTTATGATGTGCTTCAATTAGAATGCGACAAGTGTCTTGAGTTAATGAGCACGGTGTGATGAGGGATATTCTATATTTCTCATCTACGGGATAACAGAGCCAAGGTAAAATGGTATTCTGTTAGTCTTCCTTCTGAATAGAAGCGTGCCAGTCGACTAGAGCTGCCGTATCATCAAAGTCTTATTACATGTTCGATCCGTATCTGTCAACCAATACATTGACTTAATAAAGGAAGTCTTCAGAGACCGGTCAATTTAGGCGTCGGTATAGAGAGTGAGAGGTGGCGTTAATTCTCTCACTCAAGCTTTGCAGCTTCTGTGAAGCATACCCCTTGCCCATTACTAATAGTGTTGTTCATTATATATATATATTTACTGGTAGTTCTAATAGTACGTTGAATATCAAGTGAATTGGTTACGATGAAAGTATAATCTTGGATCCAATTCCGACATCTTGGCCATGAAGAGGCGCACGTGATCCCCTTCCCCCCCCCCATTTTTTTATTTTTCAATCACTTGACTCAACTCCAAGCCCGAGCGAAGCGAGCTACGGGTCTGGGCAGAGCCCAGCCGCCGGAGGCAAAACCACCATGAACAGAGAGACCTAAAGACCTGGTTTATTTTACTTTTTATTCATATATTCAAAACATGATATCAACAAACTTAAGCAGCAATATCAGGGCTGTAATCAGGGAAGTCAATCAAAGATTGCTCAAGAGGACCCTTCTTAGTCATGAATTTAACATAAGCACCATCTTCTCTGATCTCACCGGCTTGACGACGCTTGACGTACTCAGGACGATCGAGATTAGTGAAACCCCACTTCTTGGAGATGATGATCTTCTGTTGACCAGGGAACTTGTAACGAGAACGTCTCAAGGCCTCAATGACAACATCCTTGTTGGAGTCCTTTGTACGGACGGAAATGATGATTTGGCCAATGTTGACACGGGCAGCAAGACCTTGAGGCTTACCCCAAGCACCTCTCATACCTTGTTGCAATCTATCGGCACCGGCACACGACAACATCTTGTTGATACGGAGAACATGGAAGGGGTGAACACGGATTCTCATGTGGAAAGATTCACGACCAGAGATCTTGGTAATGTACTTATTGGCGCAGATACGGGCGGCTTCAAGAGCTTCGGATGAAAGCTGTTCAAGCTCGTTGGAAACAAGGTGGACACACAGAGGGAAGTCGTCGACATTAGCTCTCTTACGACCCAAATCGTAGATTCTAATCTTGGCATCGGGGACACCACGATTATATCTGGATTTAGGGAAGGGCTTGTTTTTACAGTATCTGTAACATCTAGCGGGACGACGAGCCATTTTTCTGGTAATTAGTTAGATAATGAAACTTGAGTATGAGTATGAGTATGAGTGATGAGTGATGAAGAGGTGTTTGAGATGTCCAGTATTCGGAAATATAAGATTCTCACAAAATATATGCTGATTTGTAATACGGGTTATTTCCCTCACGCGCCCGGCAGTCAAACGCCACGCAAATAACCACCACAAAAATCATACACCATTCATCTCTTTCTATAACCTTCTCTTATACCATCGAATCCTCATTTCCACTTACCCTTTTGTCTCTACGAGAGTTCGAAATTGATGTAAAAGGTTGAAGTGACGTAAAGTGAGAAGAAGAATCAAAAGCTGTTTAACCTGGATAATCCCGTGTGGCTGCTACACCGCTTTTTCCTCCCAAACGTCCAAGTTTGATTTGAAATCAACTACAGAAACAACACCTAATCGGGAAAACGTGACTGCGTTTACCACCCCACTCACACCATTACTCACGATCACGTGAGTATGACAAACTGCGACAGCCTTGCTCACGTTGTGCCGGTGCGGGGGGACCGGGGCGCAAGCGGCGGACCGGAGGAGCGCACGTGACTGAAATATTTACATCCCTCGCTGTGGACCCTGAGCTGGGCCCTGCCTTCGGCGACTGGGCTCTGCCCAGACCCGTAGCTCGCTTCGCTCGGGCTTGGAGTTAAGAGAAGGGCGTACAGAAATGCTTGCGGAAATGAAAAGGGTGAGAGGTGGTTCTGGCTAGCTGGGTGGGTCCGGATGTAGTATCATTCGGTGTGAGATGTCGCTGCCATTAAGAGAAGGGAGGATGATGCTGTGGAAAGAAGCCAATCCAGTGATTTTGAGGAGCGGAAGAGAGAGTGTATTAAATGCTCAATTTCAATGCTATTGATTCCTTTCACCTCCTTTGATGTCTACCCCTTTACTCTATTCCGTTCCTGCATTTCTATCTGCATCACCAAAATCCAACCAAACCCTAACAACAGATTTAAAGTGAAAAAGTCCGTTTATGGAGAGATCTCAGTTGATGTTCAGCTTATGTTCAATTGAGGTTTCGAGGTTGTATATATACAGTGATAGGATTGGAAATGCTCAGATTGGTAATTAATAGGCCCCAGATCCAGACTGGCTTAGGGAGAACCGCTACTGCTCGATTGACCAACTTCTCTAGTCGGTCTTTCACTTGTTCCCAGCTAGCACTTAAAAAGGCCTCGAAAAGAACCCACAATAGCAGATCCGAGTCAGCGGAAGAATCGACGACGACGGCTGATGGCGAGGAAACCGCCCCGCTTGATCTCGATGCTTTGGAAGCAAAATATAAAAAGACCTTGGAAGTATTCAATGAAAAGCTAAAGGAGCTTCGAACATCCAAAATCGACATCTCGAAATTCGACCACATCCCCATCACGTTACAACATGGAGAAACACATGCACTCAACGAAATCGCTACATTACAATCCAGAGGAAGCCGTCTTTCTATTGTTGTTTTTGATCCCAAGCATGTTAAATATGTCTCTAGTGGTATTCTATCCCAACTCAACATCACTCCTCAGATAGATCCAAAGAATAACCAGACGCTATTAATATCTTCAGACAGAGACAACTCGGATGCTAATGATCATCAGTCTCAGGTTCTCAAAGATATCAAACAATTACACGACCATTTCCGCAATTCTCCCTCTAAGCATTCCCTTGCTCAGATCCGGGCTGGCGGTCTCACCCATCTCAAAAAGGCTCTTAAAGCGAAACAAATCGATAAAGATAGTTTCCGAAAACAATCTGATCGAGTGGAAAAGTCATTTAAAGATTTTAGTGACAAGCTGGCTAATGCATTGAAATATGCTCAATCGTCACACTAATGGCATACTTTTTGTTACCTATGTACAACTTGTAAATCTATTATATATATATTCATGCAAAGAGAACTAATCAACTATTTCGAGCCAATCGTTGTAATGCACGTAATCGGCCCCAAAAACCTTCGCCATAGCCCACTTGATTAATGGCCTTGACCATATCCCATGCCTTTTTACTATCAGGAATTGGGTAGTCCAATGGTCGTGGAATGCTGGTCTTAATAAGTGGGAATCTATCATAACATACGCTCTTCTCCACGCAAAGACCTCGGAGCCCTTCAGTACCTCCAAATTTGCCATACCCACTTCCCTTGATACCTCCAAAAGGTAGTTGACAAAGCGCAAAAGTAGCAAAGTCGTTGATTGCGACATTGCCGCATTCAAGACGGTCCGTTATGTCATTCAGAACTTTCTGTGAACTGCCAAAGACCGAAGCGCCCAGTCCATACTCGGTAGAGTTGGCAAGATCAACGGCATCATCAACTGATTGCGCA
The DNA here is from genome assembly GCA_030555635.1 of Sugiyamaella neomexicana. Lineage (NCBI taxonomy): Eukaryota > Fungi > Ascomycota > Dipodascomycetes > Dipodascales > Trichomonascaceae > Sugiyamaella > Sugiyamaella neomexicana. Next base: position 26,782 of record JANIWN010000108.1, on the reverse strand, counting down.
CGGAACAATAAAAGAATAGGTCCAAATACTTCTTCCTGAGCAATATCCATGTCTTGGGTCACGTCAATGAGAAAAGTTGGTGTGAAATAGTGTCCCTGGGGGTACTTGGGGTGATTATATCGACTTCCACCATGTACAAGTTTTGCTCCTTGTGCTACAGCATCTTCCACTAATGCCTCAAGAATCTCAAACCGATTTCCATTAATAGTGGCTCCCATATCAATGACCTCTTGTTCGTCTATTGACGAGCCTAATCTTAACTGAGAGATGGTTTTTTCCAAAATTGGCACTAACTTATCATATGAAGTGCCTACAGCAATAACTCTCTCGACACCAATACAATTCTGTCCCGAACTTTGAAATGTACCTCGCAAAATAATCGAAGCGATTCCGTCCAACGTACGGTCGGTAATATCATCCAATACAATTAAAGAATCTTTACCTCCAAGTTCACACACAACGGGGGTTAATGATACAGCAGCAGCAGTAGCTACCTTATGAGCCACTGGTCGTGAACCAATAAAGGTAATATGATTAAGTCCTGGATGAGACGTCAAGAAATCGGCATCTTGTGGCCAACAAGCCACTAACTGGACAAGATCTTCATCAAAGTCATGAATCCGCAATGCCTCTTTGGCAATCTCAATGAAATGTAGTGACGACCAAACAACCGACTCTGAGCATTTCACTACAATTGCATTGCCAGTAAATAACGCGGCTGCAATGGGCCCCATTAGATTATGTAGAGGATAATTCCACGACACCATTGCCGATACTACTCCTAATGGTTCGTATCTGACCTGAGCTCCTTTATAAGACATGAGAATATTGGTTGGACCCGGTCGAGTCGACACCGTCAACGACTTTTCTCCGTGAGCAACAATCCAATTGAGCTTTTCCAGAGTTACAAGAATTTCTCCTAATGACGCATCAAGCATGGTTTTGCCAGTATCACGACATGCGATTCTAGCCACTTCTTCCTGATGGTCATTGATATATTTTGAAATTGTGTTTAGTACTGCTCTTCGATCGCTAAAGGTTGACGACTTCCAAGACTTTTGCGCTTTGTGGGCCTTGTCAATGATAATATTTATGTCTTCTCTTGTATGAGCGGGCACTTTGCCTAGAGATTGACCGGTAGCTGGGCAATAGCATTGAATATTCGTAGGATCATTGACATCAAATACTGACACAGGAGAGATTCTCTTTCCTTTCCAATGAGGAAGTGCTTCTTCGGGGGTTGGCAGATGAAACGCTTTACCCTTTTCCTTTCGCTTGGAATTTAGCACTCGCCTTCTAATCAGATATAACGTTGATACCAACACCAGCAGAAGTGCGGCAGACAATTCTGGAACTTTGACATTCAGCATCTTGATTGCTCAAGTCATAAAATAATAATGTTTACACCACTCCTCCTTCCAGATCAATATCAGTCAATCCGACAATCTGATGGCAATGTCATGAGCAAACCAGAAATCGCGCCAAAATTAAACCAGATCTAAACAGTATGTCTCAATCCACATCCAAGACAATATAATATGTTCAACATGTGTCTCGGGACGTGAAGTGACGTGAGGTTAAAAGGTCCACCTGCACAGCCGCGCACGGGCTACAAGTTCGAGATCACCGACTCCAGTGAGATACGATCTCAAACGAGCTGGAATTGGAATTGGAATTGAATTGAATTTGCTGTATTAAATCTACAAAAATGTCAATGTTAAGCATTGATATGTGGAGTGGGGACAGGAGTAGTGACAGCGTCAATGATCTTCTTGATTATACCGTCCTTTGCACTGGCAGCCTGAGACTTGATCTTCTCCAGCTCAGACTGGATCTTTCCCTCGGCCTCTTCAGTGGCTTTGGTAGTGGTTCCGGTGTGCTTGATGGGTTAGTATTGCAACAACATTTCAACAAGGCTCTATCAATATTCCAAGACTCCAACGAATCCTTACTTACCTGAGACTCCTTTTTCTGGAATTCAGCCTCTTTGCTCTTCTTGTAAGCTTCAATTTCAGAAGCAGCATCGGTCTTGGCTGCCTTTAAGCGTTGAGTTCGGACTGTACCATGTTAGCTTAACTCTTACACTTTTGATGAGCTTAACTTTCACTTACACGCTCTGGCGCTCTGAACAATCTCATGGGCCTTGCGCTCAGCCTGATATTCACGTTAGTACCATTGAGAGAAAGGGATAAGAGAAAAGACAGCAATCTGGCTTACCTCTAAGAGGGTCTGGATACCATTTGAATTCTGCGCAGACTATTAATGTTAGTAAGGTCTCTAATTCTTAACAGACCAAATAGAACGAGAACTGTTATACCACTAGAATCTGCTCTCAAAAACTCTCTTACCATTTTGTTCCAAATGCGTTGTAAAACTGATCGATATCGGGATGCTTCAGATAAAACCAAGATAACGAACAATGGCTGTTTTCAACAATCTTCCACTTGACGAGGGAGCACGCCTCGCTCTAGAGCCACACCCTAGGAGGCTGTTACACCCAGCGCCGCAGATAAGAGGATCATATAAGCTACCCTTATCAGAAATGTTTTTTTTATTTATTTACCGTAGGCCATCAATGGATATAACGCTTTCAACTCGATGTGAAATATGTTTCAAAAATCCATTTAAATATAAATGTCCGGCTTGTGCTATGCGCACTTGCTCTTTAGGATGCTCAAAACTTCATAAACAGCAGAGTAATTGTACGGGATTAATACCGGCCACCAAATATTTCGCCAGAAAGGACCTAATAGACTCTCCAGATATTATCAATCGTGATTATAATTTTTTACAGACTGTAGATAGGGAAATGACACTTGGAAAACGGTCTGCTAATGAAGTTCTATCAACAAGTACCCCTGGGAAAAAGAGATCAAGGCAACAGACTCAACAGCATAAATGGGGTCGAAATGCTACAAACGACAGAGTTATTAATGGGGTCTATGTTAAACAAGTACCCATTGGTATGCAGAGGAGTAAAAATAATCGATCTGGATGGAATAATAAGCGCAAAAAATACTTCTGGACGATAGAATGGATATTTTTCAACAATGGAATCGAACAAAGTTCAACAAGAGAAATAGCAGATTCGGAGATTATAGACGATGTATCCAGGAGAATCTTTAAAGCATCTTCAGGAATCGATCTTTTGAATGACAAAAAGCTATTCGTTTATTTGAAAAAGGTCGACACTCCTGCCAATCGACCACAGGTGATTAGATTAGACTCAACCAAGCCATTGAATGAGGCGATTCTTGGTCACACTGTCGTCGAATACCCAACTTTGTTAGTTGTTGTCAACCTGGAGACAGATGAACAACCTAACATCATTCCCCCAGGATATCTGCTGGAAAATGATAATGAGAATAATAGTAGTAGTAACGGTGATGATAATGATGATAGCAGTGATGATAGCAGTGATAGTTCTAGCAGTTCTAGCAGTGACAATGATGCGACAGGAGAGTCTGATTCAGACGAAGATTCTCCTCCTGAAGAAGAATCATCCAAGCCTCAGAATTTGGAGATTACTCAATCCATAGCCACTTCAGAGCTCCCTGTCGAAAACTTAGAGGTAGTTGCCGAGACTGTCGAAAGTTCTCTTATGCATTTGGAAGAAAATCTTCCACAACCACCATCTGGGCCTCCCGAAGATCATTAACTACGGGAATTCTTGTGTCTATAGCATTAAATTAAACTAAAGCAAGTTTTGTACAGCAAATAATATATAAATAGGGTCATAAGGCCCGCTGATCACTTTTTGAAGACAAAGTAATCAATTGGACATGCAATGCCAGAAAAATTCAGTAATAATCCTTTGCTTGTTTTGTTATCCTCACCAGCTAATCGCATTGATTGCCCGATAGTGGTGGAGGAGACTTTTTCATAACCGAATTGTTTCAGCAGTCTTTCGGTGCGCTTTTCTTCCTCAGCGAGAGATGATAAAGTGGTGGTATTTTCCTCCTCGACTGAGAATTTCCCTTTCATTTTAGGCTTAGACATATCTCTTTTGTCCGTTTGGATAAGATAATACTCATCGGCAGCGGAGCCATGCATTTTTATAGTGCGATATTTTTGAGTTGGAAGATAATGGGGTGGTTCACAGATTAATTCAGAAACCACAAACACTTGGCCAGGAGACAGGGTAGACAAAGATTGGAACTGGAATTCGCCAGACATTTCGAATAATTCTTTGCTTGTGTAGGTTTTTGACGAGCCTGCTATCGGAGAAGCCAATGGTAAGTCCCCAGCTACCATTGTATCATCAGGGGATCCTGTCGATATAAAGGATGTGGTACGATCAGTAGCTGAGGTTGTTACACCAGCTTCAGCTGAAACAGGCGGTGGTAAAATCCAGGAATAAAAATCCGTACTACGAATCTTTGTGATTGGCTCTTCTTTTGGTGGGCTATCAGGATTGTCACTCTCAACTACTGGAACCTTGGAACCATTCCAGGGGTGAAAAGAGTTTTTCTCCGTATGTTCAGGAGATGCACGAGTTGAGTCACTGCCTGTGTTGTTGTGATTATCGTTCGACACTCCACCAGAGTCAATGTTTCCAGAGACCTGAGATAAAGTACTTTCTTCTTCATAGGTTCTAATAGGGTTTCTCTGAAATGGATATGGTGGTATAGACACTCGGAAATAATCGGAATACTGACATTCAACAGCACTACGAATGATATTCCGATAGCGAGCTTGATCAACAGGGACGATAGGATCCGACTTGCAAGCGAGTTTGACCTGTTCATTATGAGATTTGTCAAACTGTAACGATTTATCATTATCATATTCACCATTCTCGTAGTCATTTTGGCTGTAATTATCTGGCTGATCGGTTCCAGGCAAATCCTCTTGTTCTTCATCCTCTCTGTTTGCTTCTTTTGATCTTTTACGTCTCAAGTTTCTAGATTTTGTGCTTGGTTTACCCTGGTTGACGGGTCCCTCAATAGAGATCTCCACTAAATCTCCGTCACGAACGAGATGTTTCATCTTATGTTGTGCACTTAGTTCTATGCCTGCCAAATAGGCTCTATTAGTGGAGGAACCTGTCATGTCATGAATGAACTCAGACACAGTGTAATTTCCAGTCTGTTTATCAATTGGCCACCAAATAGGGCTCTTATCCCCAACTTTTAGTTTGAACCTCATCATGACTGTTGTTGAGGAAAGAGAACCAGAGGAGAAGGTTCAGATCAATGGAGATCTTCATAAGTGATAGGGGCAAGGGTCTTGATAAGAAATTGATTACCCCTGAATAAGAGATTGTGTTATATTTATCTAGAGACTTAGTTTTATTTGTTTATATAGCACACGTATCACTCGTTTGTGATGTTAGTCGCTGACGATGGGTATTTGTCCAACATGTGCTCTAGATCCGAGTCTTTCAATTCACTCAATTCTTTGAAACTAAAGCTATCGCAGATATCCGAGATCCATTTCATTCTTGTACTGATGATATCCTTTTCATAACCATGCTCTTTTCCAGTGATTTCGTCCACACCAGTGGTTTTTTCCCGCAACATTTTCCTTAATTTACCTACGTTTGTTATCGCTTTATCAACATGCCATTCATCCACCCGCTCCTCTAAACCTAATCTGATTTTTCTAGCAAGCCTTGGAGCAGCACCGCCAGTGGATACCATGACTTGTAAAGGACCCCTTTCGATAACAGAACCAAAATAGAAATCACATTCATCCGGGATATCAGCCACATTTACGGGGATCTTGCGTTTTTTGCACTGCAAATATATCTCATGAGATAACTGACGATCATCGATGGCCGAGAACACCATATCATACTCTTGCTCACTATCTGATAATGGGTCTACCAGAAAATCCTTTTCAAGATCGAATTCCTTTCTGTCAATTCGATTCAAGTCCATCTGTGTTTCCAATTGTTCTATCTCCTCCACTACTTCAGGAGCAATCACTGTGACCAAAGCCCCTGCTTTTACAGCTGCCTGGACCCTTCCTTTAGCCACCTCCCCACCACCAATGACCAGAACGTGTTTATTCTGTAACTTCCACCCGACTAACAACATGTCTAATATACAAGAGTGATAAATCAGTGGTGTCCAGTGATGACAGAGTAAGAGCCGTTGCCGCAGCGGCTATCATGGTTCATCTTTATGCCTTGGCCAAAAACTAAACTGATATGCCAGTTATAACTGAAATAATCTAATTAATCAGTTCTGGTTGTTGGGAATAACATTCGGTGGTAGCCCAATGATGCAATTATCTGGGTCGACCCACCTTTTAACCAAAATTATCCAAACAGACAATAGATATAATTTAAGTACGTTACATGATCGTTAAAAAGAGTGGTAGGTTTCCCCCTAACTAAGCAGCACGTCCGGAAATGCCAGTCTCAGCCAATCTGGTGGCCTGTTCTCCAGCTCGGACAATCTTATCACCAGAGGTGGAAGTGACAATGTTAACATCTTTTTTCTCGGATTGAGCCTTTTTCCATACCTCAACCTCACAGCCTCCTCTAATAACAGCTACTCTCATGGTAGCCAAGAGGTTGTGTGCAGCATTTGAATGGTTATAAACGCCTCCGTTGAAAACGGCAGTGCCATCTTTACCAATAGCCGACTTGATCAGAGCCTTACCACCAGGATGTTGGTCAATAAAGTCAGTGATATCATGAACAATTCCAGAAATAAGCACCAGAGATCTTCCTTCATCCTTTGTTTGATGCTTAAAGTCATCGAATTCAATCACTGGTAGTTGTTCAATGGGAATACCCCAGTTAAGACGAGCTCTCCACTTGTCGAGTTTCTTTTGTCGCTGTTGCACAAGTCCTTGTTCAATGGCATTTTGAGAAAACTTTTGAAGATTGTACGCTAAACCAAGCTGTTTCATTGTCCAAATGAAAATCTTGGTTGGATCATATTGATACCATTTGAGAGCATTTCTATAATCGCTAGGAAACTCATGGTGGAAATTATGATATCCTTCACCAAGAGTAGCAAAGGCAGTAATGGCATGATCTCTTGGAGTACGACGGTCATCAAAAGGTTGTTCACCAATCCAGTGTGCTAAAGAGTTGACACAAAAGGTCGATTGATGAACAACAAACAAACGAAGAACTCCTGAATATAATAGACCACCTGCCCAATCTCCCCATCCGAGACCAGCAACAAGAGTAGGGAAGATATAAGCCATTGCAAATAAGAAAACAAGATAATGCTTGTGTTGAACACGGACCAAGGGATCAGCAATGAGATCAGAAATATCGGTTCGACCTTTCAATTGAGGGTTTTGATGAAACACCATCCATCCCATGTGTGAGAACATGAAACCACGACGAGCATCATAGGGATCTTTTTCAGTATCAGTGAATCTATGATGAGTACGGTGACCGTTTGACCACCATTTTACAGATCCTTCACCAGCTCCACTACCAGCCAACATAAGGAAGATTTGTAAAGGTAATCTTGCCGAATAGGATCGATGAGACCATAGACGATGGTAACCAGCCGTGATACCAAGACCAGTGATGAAATAATAGATAAAAGACCATAAAAACGTTTTGGCTGAAAGGTGAACAAATGGTACAAAACAGAATCCAATAGCTGGATAAATGGCAATCAACATTGTGTTCATCCAGTTGATATGTTGATACCAGTTAGCCCAGGTGAAAGGTTGTTCAGAAATGTGTAATTTTCGCTGGATATGATCTGCTCCATTGTTGGGCGATGAACTTGTGACCGATTCATGAAGTTTCTTTCTATTGATGTTGATTTGTTCACGAGTGGCTCTACCAGTAGCAATGGCCTCGACCTCTTCAACAGAGAGTTGTTGTAGACCAGACATGAAGTGCGTGTGTGTGTGTGTGCTGCAATGTCAGTAAAAATTGAGGTCCAGTACACCGATGGTTTGTTCCTAAAGAAAAAAAATTGTGCAATGTCCAGCGGGAAATTTATATTTATATATGGTACGGGAACGATTATTACTATCCGGCAGAGATTAACGGTTGAATGGTTCTACACCGAAGCTACAGATCTGCACAGGGCAATAATAAAGCGAAAAAGAAAATAAAGGGTGAAAATTGGATTTGGGAGACTGAGATTAGGCAAGCGAGCTGGTAGATATGGACAAGTAAACTTGTAACGAGGTAACGAGGTAACGAGGTGGAAGGTGGAAACTAGGTGGAAACGAGGTGGAAACGAGGTGGAAACGAGGTTGGTTGCTCAAGCTGGCAGTATAGGGTGTGTGGTGGCGAGACAGCAAACAGGCCGGTAAGATTATGTATGTATTATGGTGAACTCAACAAACAGTATAGGCTGCCACGCCAACGCTAGGACTTTGTAGTTTCTATAATCCATATGTCCGAGGTAATAAAGTCTGTTGAGCAGTGGACTGAGAATTATACCAGATGTGATACAACTTATTACATTTGATATATGACAGTTCTATAACCGGTGTAAGATAATTATAGATTATTTATTAATTACATTGATATTATTGACAGCTTCTTTACAAGCTTCTCTACCTCCTTATTGTGTTCTATTTCTATTTCTATGCCTATGACTCTCTACATCACGGCTGAAATTAACTGCATATGCCAGACATCTGTCAACAATCCTATAATCGCCATTTGTTGGGATTTTCCCAACATAAACCAGGGTTGAGGTTACATTGACATGGGCTAGTGGTACACAGTCCAACTCAGGGGAAGCGACGATAAAGGGAGAGGTCAGGGTGACGGCTAAGGGATAAGTCAGGGTGACGGCTCAGGGTGACGGCTCAGGGTGACGGCTCAGGGTGACGGATCAGGGTGACAGCTCAGGGTGACAGCTCAGGGTGACAGCTCAGGGGGTAAATCAGGGGGTAAATCAAGAGATAGCTCAGGGCTCAGGGATAGCTCAGGGCTCAGGGAAGCTCAGGGCTCAGGGAAGCTCAGAGATAGCTCAGAGTGGGCAGCTCGTAAGTCAGCCGTTGATACGTTATTACTTGAAGACGTCAAGTTCTGGTTCTGGTACAGGTACAACCACCACGTTAAACCTCGGCAAGTCAGACATGCCCTGCATCACTATTGACGCAGGTCCATCACAAGGCTGAACTATGCACAGATAAATTTCTTCATACCTAAATGGGACTATAAGATAAGATAGACCCTGAAAACTAAAGACCTGATGACCAGGTCCCCCTTGATTCTTAGCCAGGTTATAGGCCAACAGGTTCTATTAAAATATTTAGGCCCGTGGCTTAATGCTTATACTGATTATGATTCACAGGCACAGTTTGTGCAAATCGTAGAGAGTTCGACCAAGAATAGAAATTATAAATGGTCAGTTTTTAAACAGTTTATACGTTTAATAGAGAGTGGTCCAGATCATGAACTTCATGAAGATCTAATCGAGGCTTATGCTTCTTATATGCTGACATCAACAGCTACTACTGGATCGGAAACAAGAAATGTCGTCAACTATTCCATCTCTAATTCTATTAATGTACAACTTTATGAAGAACCAACAGTGATATCTCGCGATGGATGTACAGGACATCGTACTTGGGAAGCAGCTTTGGCTATGGCAGATTACCTTGTAGATATAAACCCTTTATCTGACTCGGTCATGTCATATATCGAGTTAGGAGCAGGTACCGGATTAGTAGGCTTGGTAGCATGCCAGTTACCACAAACAGAAAAGGTTATTCTCACTGATGGAGACCCATCGGTTCTAAATAGCTTGCAAGATAATATTCTTCTTAATAAGCATTCCTTAAAAAGCTCGGTGGTCGTGGAGACAAGGCTATTATGGTGGGGCCGCGATGCTCCTGTGGACCCCCTGATTTCCCGTCAAACAGTTGTATTAGCAGCAGACGTGACATATGACATGTACTTTTTCCCATCGCTTGTTGCCTGTATTAAACAGCATCTGCTTCTGCCAGCCATTTCTTGTGCACTTGTATCTGCTACTATTCGTTCGCAAGACACTTTTAAGCTGTTCGAGGACGAATGTCATCGTAAAGCCATTGCCATTGAAGTTCTGAAAACGTACTCTTCTCCTTTCACATCCAAGCATTTCTTCATATCCCCTGAATCGCCAGACATAGTCATTCTTTGTCTATCAAATCTAGGCAGCTCGGGCTTGCCAACCGCTTAATATTTTATTTTCTCTTACGTAGTTTCGTTGCTGCCTGGACAGTCGCATCGGCGACCTCTGGATCAGACCGCAGCTTTAGTTCTAATAATTGCTCGACAAGTCGTGTCTTTATAGTTTCACGTTCATCAGGAAACGGCGAGTACTCGAATACGAGCGAGTTAACACCCTCCTGACGGATATTTTGTGCCAAAGTCTCGATCTGCCCCACAACCGTAGTGAGCTCCGATGTATCTAGTGACGGGGGCTGGAAATGAGGTGCGATTTGATTCATGCCAATGAAAAAACTCACTAGCATCCGTCTCATTAATGCAATGGATTGAAATGGTAAGAGATTTAACCCAGGGAAAATTTCAATGTGCCACGACCGAGTGGCAATGGTGACCTCGGCTAGTAGCGCACACAACAGTACGAAATATCTCCAATGTTGACCATGTTTGGCATAGCCAAAGAGCCTAAGGCCAAAGATGGATACAATAGAAGTCAAATAATATCCAAAAATGGATTCACGTAATCCTCGTTGAACGATATCCGACATGGTAAATGCAATTGGCAACCCAGTAGCGTCGACTGATTTGGAGGCAGCCGTCTTCCAAGTCAGCACCTTTGATCCGAACCGATCATATCCAAATCGTAGTACAGGATCAGATAATACTTCATAACTGGATTTGATCGTCAGCCACATATCATGGCTATGAATAGAAGTGGTTTTATCGGGATGGAATTTGACTCCCAGCTTACGGTAAGCAGAACGGATCTGTTGATAACTAGCTTTGGAATCCACTCCGAGTACCGTATATAACCCTTGATATTCTTCAAAAGGCCCTCCTTCATACACCACTGACCAGTAGGCATCGATAATCGAATATATTAGGTATGCACCAATAACTGTTGTATAAATCATTCGTCGGTGGTTTTGATATTTGGCATGTCCTATGACCACCTGGGTGCCTGACATTCGATACCATATATTTTGAATAGTGCCTGTTACCAGTTGGGGGATTATAAACCACCCAATAACACTCGTAATTCCATTCGATGAGCTCATTCCTGATTGTGTGTCATGAGATTAAAACGTTAAAAATACAAAATACCTTATAACCACCATCTGGACCCTGATCGTGAACCCAGCCGCACCCGCATCCTCATGAAATGAACAAGTGCTGGTGTCTTGAATCTTGAATACCCCTGATCTTGACAGACAATATGGAAGATAGTGTTGATAGTACAGAAGAAGACATTGATAGCAAAGTTAGCAAAGTTAGCGAAGATACACATGAAGATACACATGAAATCACGCATGACGTGTCGAGTCTGAACGATCCAAGTGTCGATACACAGACCGAAACGACCGAAACGACTGAAACGACCAAATCGACCGAGAACCAGTCAAATAATCATACTGAAAGTCCTGGAATCGAGAATTTGTCATTATCAGAAGCAGAAGATAGCATGTTTGGCGAATTTGAAGAAGAACAAAGTGCAGGAGACCAGGAACATGACGAAGATTTTGGAGAATTCGATGATTTCGAAGAATTCGACAATGGTCACCAGTTGGATCAAGAGGTGGTGACGCCTCCTAGTCCCGTTTATGTTCATCAGATTCCATGTCCATCGGAATCAGACTTTTCCAATTCGGCTCAATTACAAGCGTCAGTTGGATCAATTCTCAAACAGATGTGGACGTTAAATGGCGACAAAAAACCGCATCCACCACACCTTCCGCGAGACGTATTTATTGAAAGAACTCCAACACCGTCTTCACAACAGTATCAGATAACAGCAACCGAGCCAGGGTCTTATTTTTCTGAACGTAGTGCTTCGTTATGGCAACAACTGGTGGTTGATGGACCTCATTTGAATCCAATTGATTGGAAAAAGTCATCAATACGTAGACTACTGCTGGTGTCGTTGGGCATTCCACTTGATCTGGACGAAATCCTGCCAAACAAAAATACTAAGCGTTTAGTATTACCAATGTCACCAACTGCAAAACGTCCAAGTCGAGGAGAAAATGGGCAGCCTGATAAAGACGAAGACGGAAACACTGGCAACAACATTACACGTGGCTCACCGGGAGCGAAAAAGTCTGAATATGAAAAAGAGCTTTTACGACAAGAAACAGAAACAAAGATGGCTGTCTGGCATCAATTGTCGATAGTTAGCACCGAAGCATTAGAAGGCATGGATGAGGACGAGCTCGAGGTTCATGTGGATACCTTAAAAAAGGCTCTTATAGATGCTCAAGGATACTCCACCAAATGGCAGCAGTTATTACAGGCAGCATTGCAAGATAAAGAGACATTTGAGGGAGTCATAGAAAGTTTATTAGAATATGCTCAAAGACTACGCACACGATCAAAGTGAGCGAGTACTTTATATATAAATATTGCAAAAATATGCATCATAATCATAGCATCGTAGATCTGTTTCAATGTTGGCCTTGTATTGGACACCCGGGAAAACATTGTCGAAATAGGGGCATCAACAGCCGTAGTAGTAGTAGCGACCGAATATCAGCTAATTTCACCGAGAATCACCGTTCGGTCTGAAGAAGCGCTTGCAATGATGGACTCAATGGGTGAAAAACAAACATCATTCACACTACCAATATGACCAGCAAGTTTATAGAGGATTCTTCTACTAACAGTATCCCAAATGACGACAGTACGATCCGACGAGCCTGCACCGATACGTGAGCCGTCCTTGGACCATGTAGCACGAAGGAGGTTCCGTTCAACTCCATGGGGAGCTCCGTCATAGACTCGTAGGGCCCTGTTATCAGCACAGAAAGGACGTACGTTCCATGTACGCACTGTACTATCCATTCCATTTGAAACAAGTTGCTGGTCATCTGGTGACACTTTCAAACTAGTTACTAGATTCTCATTATGACCGGCTAGCGTGTATAGATTTGAAGAAAGATTGCGTGGATCCCAAGACTGGATAACACCTTCAACACCAGCAGAGAAGATTTGAGCTCCTACAGAATCGGTAGCAACTGCCAGAATGGGATATTCCGTTTGGATATAGTTGACAGCCGTTTTTTGTCGTGGATCCCATACTCCTATTGATCCATCATCACTACCCGAAATAATTAATTCGGTACCTCGTTTAACAACATCTATCGAGTTGATAGTATCTTCATGTCCCAACTGTTTTAACAAACGAGTGCCACTATGAACATCCCAGACTCCTAGGGAAACGTCTGTAGAACATGAAAAAATCTGTCGAGAGTCTCTTGACCACTTTAAATCCAGCACCGCCCCCTTATGACCATTGATGATGCCATAATTTTCATTCTCACGGTATGCATTCCATAACAAAATCGACTGATCTGACGATCCTGAAGCTATGAATTGACCTGTTGGATCATACTCTACCACCAGCACTTCGGCCTCATGTCCTGTCAATTGTATATTTGGCATGCTCAAAGAGCTAGTTCTGCCCAAGGCATCTTTACCACTCCTTATCAGCGTACCGCCATCAACCCTTGACCGTTTAACAACGGACATTATGAAATATATATATTGAGTAGTAGTAGTAGTAGTAGTAGTAGTAGTATAATTGAGCTTCGTGAATCACAAGCAGAAAAGTTATAATCAGTACAGCCGTGCACCCCACGTCAACCAGGTCACCCAGGTCATCTCAGGTTGGACGGTTTATCTTACAATCTAAAGAGTGTCGGTGGCATTCTCATAGTCACCGGAAAGACTGACGTCGCCAATTCGCATGTTCTCGGGAGGTTCAATGGATGGAATGAACTCGAGAATGATATAAATCACTCCTATAACCGCAATGGTGGCGCCAGCAATGATTCGAAGGATATGATCATGAAGTAGAATTGTGCCAATAAACACATAGAAGATGCCTCTTCCTACAAAAGAGAATAAAAACGAGGCATAGCGACTTGTTTTAGGCGGGACCTGGAATTCTAAACCTGTTAGACAAGAAAGAGCCGGGTCCGGAATCGTCGGAAAACCCTCACTTACCGAGAAGTCCAAGTCCTAAACCAAATAAGATCACGTACACGGCAATAACCGACTAATAAGTTAGTGTGATCAATGTAATGGAAATGACAATGGCAAGGAACCAGTGAATCAAGTCTTCAGCTCTGCCTGGGAATGGAGTTCCTGAGTTTGCTTGGTTCGCCCGGCCACCTCCACCCGCTAAATCCACCCGCTCACTCCACCCGCTCACTCCACCACTAAATCCACCACTCAATCCACCCACTAAATCCTTACCGATTGACTATTCGTTAGAAACAATCCACACCTATCACCCACTACACTACTTACAAAGACACTGGAAAGAATTGTGACACTCCTCCAAGAATAAATAACACTGCAATCACCAGATTGACAAGTCTGAACAGATTGCTAAGATCTGCCGATATAAAGCTCATTATGAATTTCAATGGACTGAAAACAAACTACAATCAATTAACTTTCAAGATTGCCTAAGATCTGTGGGATGTTGTAGGAAGCCAGGCTGCACCACCACCAGCCATCCACCAATATAAAACGGCTGACCCGGCCGCCCCTACCCTGGGCGCTGCCCAGACCCGTGGCTCCACTTCGTGGAGGGCTTGGACCACATCGTGGGACAACGGTGACGCTGATGGTGATGGTGACATAAGGGGATTATATCGGTGCGCTTCACACCGACAAACCGCTGACAGCCCCGTTACCATTGGCCCACGATGTGGTCCAAGCCCTCCACGAAGTGGAGCCACGGGTCTGGGCAGCGCCCAGCCGCCGGAGGCAGCACCCACGAGCCGTAGACAACAATATGATATTACCAGAGAAATAATAGCACTAATAATTTAGAAAAGACAAAAAAAAAGAGACTAGATCGAGGGAGTTGTTTCGAACTTGTTGCCTGTAAACAAACAGAGACGCATTTGAATCGGTTTTTGCTTCTTTTAGACACATTCGTATACTCACAGTGGCTCTTTATAGAATCCGTCCTGCTAACCCCCCCTGTTAATCCCCTGTTAATAAATCTATTCCGCCACAGAGGCATCCTTAGAATCGGAAGCCTCTTCTTTGGTGGTGGCAGCAGCAGCAGCAGCAGGCGCAGGTTCATCCGACGGAGCCTCAGGAGCCACCTCAGACATGTCTCCAGTCCATAAAGTAAGGTTATCCTTAAGCAATTGCATAATCAAAGTCGAGTCCTTGTAACTTTCCTCAGACAAAGTATCGAGTTCAGCAATGGCGTCGTCAAAGGCCAATTTGGCAAGATGGCATGCCCGGTCGGGAGAATTGAGGATTTCATAGTAAAACACCGAGAAGTTGAGAGCCAAACCAAGACGAATAGGGTGAGTAGGAGGTAACTCGACGCCGGCGATTTCAGACGCTGATTGATACGATTCCAACGACTTGTCGGCCGCCTCCTTACGCTTGTCACCAATAGCAAACTCGGCCAAGTATCGGTGATAATCACCTTGCATCTTGTAATAAAACACCTTGGATTCACCAGTTTGAGCTGATGGAATCAAATACTTGGATAAAACCTCAAGAATATCTTCACAGATCTTAGCAAGCTCGGCCTCGACCTTTTGTCGGTATTCCTTAATAAGACCAACTTGTACATCATTACCTTTGCTCTCCTCTTTTTGCTCAATGGATGAAACAATTCTCCACGATGCACGTCGGGCTCCAATGACATTTTTATATGCCACCGACAACAAATTTCTCTCTTCAACACTCAATTCTTCACCAAGCGATGTCACCGCCTTCATATTATCAACCATCTCTTCATAACGCTCTGCCTGCTCCGCGAGCTTGGCGAGATATACGGAATCCTCACGAGTACTGGACATTCTAATTTTTTGGGGTTTCCCCCATGTTAGTTTTGGATGTCGCAACGATCCACTCCCCCGCGACCTCAACCCGCAACACTTACTCTTCACACGCTAATTTCGTTAATTGTCAAAGCAAATTGGTTTCTACGCGGTCGACACTACTAAATTGACCTATTCAAATGCGTTTGTTCTTCAAATCTTGTCAACTCGTATAAAGATAACACTCACAAGTCGTGTGGTCAGTTTTTGCTTGCGGTTCAAATTACTTGTTGTTTTTGTTTTGTTGTAAAGAGATTGCATCCACTGAGTGATTTGTATGGCTTTGATGGCAACAACCGGTTCCTAACCCGCGTTCTCAAACGCCGGGTAACAAACGCCCCGCTGACCTCCTACGCCGCCCCACTATCTCTGGGTTCAGGGGGAGGGGGGAAGGAGCGAGATGGGACTGGGCCTCTGCTGGGCTCTGCCCAGACCCGTAGCTCCGCTTCGCGGAGGGCGTGGAAATTGGCGAGCGGTGTGGGTTGGTTGGTTGGTTGGTTGGTTGGTTGGTTGGTTGGTTGGTTGGGCAAATCAGGCGTGGAAGCTTTGCGAACGGGAGCTGGCACCAGAACGCGAACGTGGGGTGGGGGTGGGCCACAGCCATCAAGTCCTTGATGAGCTCACTGAACAGTGTCCACCACGGACAGGCGGCAGTGGCTTGGATCTATGGGCAGACGCTGGGCGGGGGACTGGCTGACTGGCTGAATGGCTAACTGGTTGACTGGCTAACTGAGCTGGTTGAGACCCGTATGGGATATTCCATGTATTGAACCAGGGGTCGATCGACGGTGATGTCATACATATAGATAAGTATACGACCGTCGAGTCTGTGCTCGCTCTCGCTCCGTTTACACTCCTCGCTCTCTGATAACAATCAACTGAACCCTGGTTATTGTTCAAGAGTTGCTCAATAATTGGCAAGTGGTCTAAAAATTTATATCCAATGCTCGCTGAGCCACCTTGACATGTTCAGGCGTACCCGTACAAATGGAGCAATTTCAGGGGAACTCTGCAGCAATGCACCACACTTGTATCTCACCATATTCATCTTTCAACAACAAACAAAAAGAACGCTACAACACCTTCTGTTCACGCCTGGTCTCCCACGGCATTACTGATCAAGGCTCTTTGAGGCTTAAATATGATTGATCGGACGGGAAATCTTGCTTTACTCGAGATGTGGTCGTAGCTGACGTTTAAGTACATGCCATATATCTGACTCGGAGCTGTGCTGGCTGCCATGCCTGAAAAGATGAGGAAGGGACGTCCTCTCTCTGAGTGCCTATACAATATACAAGACAACCGCGTAACCCCTGTATCGGTTGAAACTAGATACCATGTCTCATACCTTCCTGGAGCGCAAAGTCGTGGTCAATGCAGGGTCGCCGTGAGCGGTCGTCATAGGTTTCTCTATGACACTTTCAAAAAGTGGAAATCCGACCCGGCCCAAACATGTTGAGTCCAATCTATCTAGAAGGGGGGCTCTGCCTCCGGCGGCTGGGCGCTGCCCAGACCCGTAGCTCCGCTTCGCGGAGGATGAGGTAAACTGGAAAAGACAAAACGTGGGAGCTGCTCAACGTTGGACGGTAACCAAACAGATTCGACCAAATCTTCGAAAGGAAAGGAAACGACCCTGCCCAAACATGTTGAGTCCAACAAGAACCCTGCATTAACAAGTTTAAAAACGCTGACAAGCCCTTATCTGGTAAAACATGCTGAATCCGTCTTCCTTTGCATTGTTTTATTGTATTATGTTGTAATTATGTAAGACAGAGACGTTAGTTGATTATCTATCTATCCATCTAATCCTCGACCATGCATACCGTTACAATACAGAGTATAGGTAACCGACCAAGCCTGGCCTGGCGAGGCACGACCTCGAGCGAAGCTCGAGCTACGGGTCTGGGCAGCGCCCAGTCAGGAAGTTGTTACGTAGTAATATGTAGTAATTGATTGCAGACTATAAGCTGTTACGATTCTTTCGTATGTAGTCACATACTAATCGTTTATCCATATAGTTTATAAATTACAGTAATTGGGTCGTAACTTCGTTAATTATAGATTCATGATAACCCTGCTTGTGAAGCTTGTGCTTGGGCCTGCGCTTGCTGATGTAGAAGCGTTTGTTGCATTAGAAGCGAAGATTGGTTCGGACTCGCATAATTAGTTCCTGGACCAGCATTGTTCATTGATAGGCCCAAGCTCTTCATTGTTATGGGGTTGGGACTACCAGTAGAGAGAGACGATTGCTGCTGTAAAGCAGCCAATTGCCGCTGTCGCATGTAAAGTGCTTGTTTGTGCTGTAGTTGTTGTTGTTGTTGTTGTTGTTGTTGGTGTTGTTGTTGCTGCTGCTGCTGCTGCTGCTGTTGCTGCTGTTGTTGTTGAACAAGCAGAGCATTTGGATTGACGTAAACACGAGGAGGTCGATTATACTGGGCTTTGGAAACAGCATCAAATACTATTGTACGGCCCAGTACGGCACCAGTAGATGACATTACACCGGTAACACTGTTTTGAGCATCTCCAATAGTAGATGATGCAGAAGAAGAGGAGCTTGTGGAAGAAGTAGGGTTCGAAGCAGGGGTTTGTATAGTTGGTAATGGAGGTACTGTGGTGATGGAGCCAATCAAAGTTTCCCGTAAGCGAAAGAAACCAGACCGTAGTCTTGTAGGCATAATAACTTTTCGTTCTAATGGAACTGGGTACGCTCGAACCACACCTGCCATGACTTGTTCGAATTCTTCTTCTTCATTAAGCGGCGTATCATCCATAAGCGCCTCGTTATCAAGATCCAATTGCTGCTGAGTGGATAATGAAGCCATTTTCACTTGATTGCGTTTCTGATACGCTGCAAGGAGCAGGTCGTATGGCTGGGACCGTCCTTGAACTGCCCGCTTAGCTCCCATGGAATGTGTTTTACAGGTAAGAGATCGTGCACACAGCCCACCATTTGGTAGAGGAACACCACATTGTTTTTCAACATCAACTCGAGTTTCTTTGGGCACTTTTGCCGCTGGTGGTTTGAGCTTTTTGAATTTCCGTTTGGATGAACCATCGGGCGATTCCGTCACGTTTGTAGACGAATCTCCAAGTGAGTCTGAGTCGGCTGGGTTGCTCTTGGTCACATATTTGCCTTTATTTTTACGGGGTTTCTTGATCTTTTCCGGGTTAGGACTGGAACTGGCTCCTGAATCAAGTTCGGCTCCACCAGCCTCTTGTAGCTTGCGCTTGGTAGGACGGCCCTTTTTGGTCAATTTGATTGTTGGTAGCGGGCTACTACCATCAGACATGATTAAACCAATCTTCTCTCTATCCTTTTCTTTGGGTGGCTTTGGAAGTTTGACTTTGTTGAGTTTCTTATGGCGTGGACTGTCTCCAGCGGCAGCGGCAGCAGCAGCAGCAGCAGCGGCGGCAGCCGCTTTTTCCTTTGCAACCTGTTTGCCATATTTTTTGGTCATATACTTGGAGGGTGCTTTACCCTCCTTCGAGGGTGTTGATGGAGTTGCCATTGGTCATAGATTGGTGAAGTGCCGTTCCCTTTGGGGAAGCGTACGCACGACGCGTTTAAAACCAAAAACCAAAAAAAAGAGGTATCTTTGTCAATTTATTGGTATCAATCCAGATATCCAGTGATGGAGATCGGTGATCTGATCCAGCTCGAGTTATCCCTGGGTGTATGATTGTTCTTGTATAGCAGCTTCGAGTCTCTCACCTAGCCGCTCTCATTCCACAATTTGCAATTGTCAAACCACTTGTTTCTGCGCTCCTCCTGCTTGTCAACCAGTGTTATCTGCTTTATTGTGCTAAATCACACGAACAAGTTGACTGACCTGACTCTGACAGCTTCAGCTTCTTCTCAGTGTGCTCTACAGTCTTCAGTCTTCAATCCTACTATCGCGATCCTCGAAACTGCCGTGCGGCGCAGGTCAACCCTTATATCTCTGATGGTGGTGGTAGTAGTGGAGAGAAGTGGTAGTGGTCGTGGTGAACAGCCGTCATGAGTAATGCCCTAGTACAAGACAGTTATTATCACTTACAAGAAGGGTTGTCTTTTAGGTTGAGTTATTACCCTGGTGCTGGTGCTGGTGCTGGTGCTGAGCTGGTGCTGAGCTGATTCTGAGCTGATGCTGATGCTGATGCTGGAGTGGTGGGGTATGCAGATCAACTGCTCTATCTTTTCTTGACCACTCTGTATTCTATAAATCCATATGGCTATCTAACTCGAAAACTCAAACTAGACCAGATTGAGCTACTCTCTGCCAACTACAGTTGTTGCCAAAGCAGCCGTCATCGACGAATGAATGCGACAAAGTCGACTCTGCCGAGAACCGCTGGAGTAGCTTCTGGGGTAGTAGTATCAGGTGACCGGTCCGACTGCAAGCCGGCCGTCAGCCTTGCAACAAGTGACGCGCGCCCTGCTGGGAACCAATGGTAGAATGGCAAACCAGAATAATCTAAAGTTACATTTATCTTCAACGGAAAAAAAATAAGAGAACTGGAACCTTGACCAGAGTTCAATTACGTCAATTAACAAGTACAAGCGCCAATCAACAAAATGTCTGCTATTATTATGCGAGGAAGCGGTCTCCGAATGGCCCGATCCACCCTTTCTGGACCTTCCATTGCCTCTGTGCGAGGATTCACGGAGGGAGCTACCGGTGCACCTCGAGGCGAACAAGGAGGAGATGCTTTCAACGTAAGTCCAAGCCACGAGCGAAGCGAGCCACGGGTCTGGGCAGAGCCCAGCCGCCGGAGGCGACTCCAACTCCAACATACTAACCAGGATACTAGAAACGAGAAAAGGCCAATGAGGACTACTATGTTCGCCAGCATGAAGCCGAGAAGATCAAAGCATTGAGAGCTCAACTGTAAGTTGATTAAGAGATGATTATAGTGGAGGGAAAAGAGTTTTACTAATGAGTTTTATACAGTGAGGCCAAAGATAAGGAGATTGCTCAGCTCAAAGAAGAGGCAGCTAAGAAATAAGGCAATTTGAGTTTTTATTCACCCACTTTCCTTTTGTGATTTCAGATATAGCTAATTAGTTAGTACATAGGCAAAAAAAAAACATGAATAATAATCTGAATAACATGAACATATTAAATAGCACAAAAAATATAGGAGATCACATGGCAAAGGAAGCTTAGTCGATTCACTAAACGACATAATGTCGTCAGTGAGCTTCGAAGCCTGGACTAGCTGGGAACTGAGCCCGATGGAAGTCTTGCTCTCTTTAACAACTTTGAGTAACTTGACCACTTGACCAGTTGCGCAATCGCAGCTTAGTCGATATCCATACCAGCCGATTCACCAAACGACATAATGTCGTCAGTGAGTTTCGAGGCCTGGACTACCTGGGAACTGAGCCCGATGGAGGTCTTGCTCTCTTTAAGCACCTTGAGTAACTCGACCACCTGAGCATCGCGCACTTCGTAATTACTATGTAACCATGAAGCAGGCGATACTTTGTTACCGCCGGTTAAACGGATGGCTTCACCAAAGCCAGATTGAGATTTGGATGCTGGAATCAGAACAATGGTGGACATTTCTCGAGCCACAAGTACAGGTTGGCCACTTCTAGCCGCTCTCTTGGAAGAAACAGATCCGTTTTGATAAGCGTCCACAGGTACAAAGTCTACGGCCTGGATGGGTTGAGGCACGAAAATATGATGCTGCACAATCTCACTGAGACCTAAACGATGGGATTTGAGTTCATTGTCATTGTCTGCAAGATACGATAATTTGAAAGGATACACAGATGATAGATTATCTGCTTTACTAAGAAGGTTCTTAGCAGCTGCTAATTTTAATCCATACGACACTGAATAGTCTCTCGCATAGATAGATGGTTTATAAGCAGTAGACGAGGCCGGATCAATGATGGTTCTGTATTTCAAAATGCCCTTTTCTCCTGCGGTAGCGGCCATGCGGATATCCACCAGCCATACTTCAAGAGGTAATACCTCGAAATCATCTCCAGGTCGTTCATCTTCCCATTCATCTTGTGTTGGTTGTTCTTGATGGGGCTTAGTGGCTTTTCTATATGCTGCCTTTACCTGATCTAAAGTTTTTTCCTCCTCTTCAAACTCATCCCAAACCACTGCCTTGACATCGAATTCTCGAACTGCTTCTGACTGCCCAGCCAAGAATCGTCTCACTAAACGAACCCGACTACCAGGAACAACCTTGGTCCGGAATTCACATGCAATCAATTCCACCAATTTTCTAATTCTCGTTCCGGTGATTGGGCCGCTTTCTGTGATTAAAGGATGGTTGTTGGAACTAACTGCCAAACTTAGTAGTGCCAACACAGCTTCGGTAGCTAAATAAGCAGCAATCATGGCATCGGCATCAGGACCTTCTAAAGGTTGTTGAGCTTTACCAGCGGCTTCTCTTTCATCTGGACGCACCACAGTAATAGTACGAGATACCTGAGCAGTATAACCATCGATATGAACCCCGAGGGTAATTTTCACTATGTCTTCATCATAAATATAACCAGCTTGGAAGCTATCAGTTTCCTCTGGAGCCACTCCAGTTGCAAAAATGCCCTTTTCGATTTCTACTGGCAAAGCAATGCCTTTTTCTTCAACGTTCTTTTTAAACACACTCGATGTTGCTCGGTGAAGAAACAAGTCTCCTAATCTACAGATTTCTCCAACCGTTCTATTAGCATGTTTAGGAGATTTTAATAATGCCAGAATATATGCCAGCCCGGTCTGAGCTATTTGGCCAGCCAAGCGATATTTCTGTAGATCTGCATCTTCCAGGTTATTCCTCGACTGAACCAGATGTTTCTGATGCGATGATAACTCTAATTCCATTATATAACGAGATTCGATGGACTTTGTTGTATTTTGGAAATGAATAATAATAATAACCAAAAAAAAAATAATATTTTTCACATTACCTTGGTGCATGCTGACGCAAGGCTGAATTTTTTTCTGTTTGGTGGTGCTGCAGGGTCCTCCAGCCGTATCAGGGGTGTTTACTAGTATATTATAAGAGTATCTCATAACTTGATCAGGGGTGTCTACTAGTATATAATAGAGTATTTCATAACTTGAATTTAATTTACCGGTACAATTATAAACTAACATCTGATCATTAAACCTCCTGCTTAGGAGCAGAGGTCACACTTCCAACATCGGTGTGTTGAGAAGAGATGACGGAGCTGGCACTAGAACGTCGTCGCTTGAACAGCAAGTAGGCAGCAGCAAGCACAAGGGCAATGACACCAATAGTGACACCGGCTCCAATTCCACCAGCACCGGCAAGAGAAAGGCTGGAAGTATCGATTTTGAAATTGTGAGCCTTGGCGTTAAGGTACTCTGCGGAGTACACTTGACACATGTCGAGAGTCCAAGAAGAACAAGTGTTACACCAGGTCTTAAGATCTTGAATAGCAGATTTGGAAAGCTCTTCTACAAAAGTGGAGTAAGAGATCTCAGTGGAGTTTGATCCTAGAATAGGGTAATACTCGAGTGAATCCGAATCTTCGGTACCATTACGGAAACCAAAACGAATATATTGTTCCTTTGAGTCGGATTCAACAAGCTCAAATACAGCACTAGCGGCATAATTGATGATACCAGTAAAGGTAGTATCAAGAGTCTGATTGACACTGTACAAGCCCAAGACTCCAAACAATTGATAAAAGATGTCATAAGCTCCAACGGCATAAGTCACATAAGGAGCATCTCCTGTTGATTGAGTAAGATTAAGCTGAGAAAGAATGAAACCAGACATGGTCTTACCACCAATCGTAGTGTCAAGATTGGATGCATTATAATTGACCGACTTGCTGTAAATATCTTGAAGAGTACGAACCTGATGGAACTCATCGGCCTTGTTGGCAATCAATTTTGCAAATGTCTTGTTATGAACGGAATTGACCATGAAATAGTCAAACACTCCATAGGCATTACCGAAATTGAGCTTCTGCTTAGTCAATTGGCCTTCAACAAGGGGGTACAAACTTTGGTAAAATTCAAAAGTGCTGGAATTAAGATGAAGAAATTCCGAAGATTTTAAAAACTCATTGGAAGCATTAGTATAGGCAGGACAATTAGCATCTCCTTGTAACCAGATTCCATCGGGAGTGGTACCATCCATGCCTGTGAAATAAACGTATTGATAGCCATCCAGAGGAGTTTCAATTGACGATCCATTAGCCAAAGAGCTACCTTGGACTGAAGAAGCTGAAGAATCAGGTATAGTAGATAGAGGAGGATAAAGACCTTGGAGGAATCCCTGAGCTGTCTTTTCCAACACATCACTATCAGAGGCAAACGCATTCAACTGATTGGGTTGATATGTACTATTCAAACCAGCAATAACGTAGTCGCTATCAGAAGACATATATCTCTCTTGATAAAATTGTCCAGACCTGAAAGCCTCCCAGGACCCTTCTGGAGTAAGGATCTTGGTTCCTTCATGAGAGTTTTTGTTAGCCTTGGTTAATCTATCAGCATGACGACCGAAGATGAACACCCCGACAACAGAATCGGCAGCCTGCACAGACGAAGCAGCCAATGCGGTGAGCCACGAAGCAGTCAAGATATTTGCTCTCATTGTTAACGAATCAATGAAATGAAATGAACAATAAAAAAGGATCAGCAAGTAAAGCGAATTGAATTGATTTATATACTCAAACTCAACTCACTATGGATCACTAGAAAATTTCCTGTTATATGCAGCGTCCAACTGGAAAGTCTAGGAGCAGTATCGATCCGCAGACGTTATCTACTTGACTTATTATATTAAAAGTGCAGATAAGGAGACCCAAAGTGAACAAGCAAGCTAATCACTTGAAACCGAGTCCAAAACGGGATCAATACAGACAGACAAAGACAAACAGAACTAAAATCCAAACATATTAAAACCCCGCAATATGGCGTCAGGATATGAAATTTCAGATGGGTCGGAATGGGTCCTGCGGCAAGCCTACGGGTTTGCCTAACCATTGCCAATTTAGAGACTGTAGATCAGACGCCCACGATCGAAACTGGTTGGTGCTGGTAGAGATACCACTACAGGTCTACAGATGCTGCTAAAACGTTGTCCAGGACTCCGCGGGAACTACCATTGAGCAGGACTTTCACATTTTCCTTGTGGCCCGATGTTCTCATTGACCTTATCTTTGGTTCAAGAAATTAGTAGCATGGCGGAGACGCCCGACATTAAAGTCTAGCAGCCAGCATGATTAGGTCCAGACCTAATTGTTTAGAGTACAAAGTCGGGTAACGGACGGACATCTCATATTTGTCGGCTGGTTTATTATTGTATGAAGAAAACCATCAGTATGCGGCCAAATAGACCAGTTCTAAATCAATTGATCACTTTCTTTACTAGACCCGGCTGTGGGCTATGTGATAATGCCAAAAAGGTTCTCGAGCAAACCAAGGCTGTTAGTGATGTCAAGTTCCGAGTGTCAGAAGTGAATATTGATGAAGCAGGCAATGAGAAATGGCATGATTTATATGCCTTTGATGTTCCAGTGATTCACATTCAATCGGCTACCACTTCAGCCAGTGCGTACACCAAACTGATGCATCGTTTGGACGTCGAGCAGGTTATTCGCGAGTTGAAAAATTCCCACAAAGACACAATATAGTCTATTTTTGAACGAAATCGAAATGTTGTAAATAATGTATATATAGGTAATGACAATAAAAACAAAAAAAAAAAGAAGTAAAACAGAACGTAGCTCAATTGGCAATACGATACTCATGAGTACAGTGGGTGATAAATATTAAATACAGGCGAAAAGTATGTGAGCCATAAATAAAATAAAGAAAAAAAAAGAAAACGGCAAAACACATTACTCAATATCGGGCCCATCGTCCGAAGTATCGAATTTGCCCTTTCCATGCTTATTTCGAATATGCTGCATCATGTTATCTTTTCTGGAAAACACCCTGGCACAAGATTCACATTTGAAGTCTTTTTGTCCGTGATGCATTGTTTCTATATGACGAAAGAGATGTTCTCTTCTCGCAAAGGCTCTACCGCAGTTGTCGCAGCCAAAAGATTTTTTATTTGTTCCACTCGGGGTTGACCCTGGTCGATTGGCAGCTCTTGAATTCAGCTTAATGACATCTGTCCCTGGAAAATAATGCTGAAACTCCATATCTTTGTCTTGGCCAGACGGTGATAAGTCGTTGGATGATGGTGAAGGAGGACTGTCCACATCAATTGAAAGCAAAATACGCTTATGTGGATAATAGTCGTCGTAGTCTTGTGATGATGATGAGGAC
This sequence comes from Sugiyamaella neomexicana, assembly GCA_030555635.1. Classification (NCBI taxonomy): domain Eukaryota; kingdom Fungi; phylum Ascomycota; class Dipodascomycetes; order Dipodascales; family Trichomonascaceae; genus Sugiyamaella; species Sugiyamaella neomexicana. The sequence continues at coordinate 569 of JANIWN010000108.1, read as the reverse complement.
GATGAATCGTAGGAAGGAGTTCTGGCTCGTCGATGCCGCTTACGTGAAGACCGTTTGGTCGCTATACTTTCGGACGAAGAAGATTTGTGACGGAGACTTAGCAGAACCATGGCTGCTGCATTCACTTCGGACATAGTTTTCTGACAAATTCAATCAGGGGTATACACATTGAGCACAGCACAATCAAATCACTGGTTTAGTCAATAAATATGGTGGTGGTTATACGTGGAGTATAAAAACAGGGGAAGAGAGAAGAGAGAAGAGGGAAGAGGGAAGAGGGAAGAGGTAAAATGATGGACTACACCTTTTTCAAACGCAATAACAATCCACACTGAGACCAATTGTTACAATACCTATAAACAAAACAACTCAGATACCGATTGCTATAGATAATAACAAATGAAAGAAGACGACAGTACACAGGGGTAGTTGGATGTTAGGGGTCACTGTGGTAGGTAGGCGATGAGTCTCTTCTTTGTAAGCCGTGTGTAGCCGTCACTGATAACCGGTATATAAGCAGTGGAGTATGAATTAGCAGCAAGTCGATAGAAAAGAAATGGAATCAGCAT